>APFE031035272.1:20973-82090 GCA_000404065.3 Pinus taeda | reverse complement strand
GCAGCGCCCCGAGAAATTTTTTTTTGGACCCTATATTAGGTTGGGCGAACCTACCTATGGTTTTCGGTCCATGGTTTTGGACGCGATGGTTTTCGGTCCATGGTATTGGATGCTTCACATGTATAAATATGTATTGTAACATTGAAAGGAATATAATGAAAAATCAAGCTGGTAGTATCGGTTTTGAGATCCAGTGGGAAATCTCTGTGTATATGTGTTTTAACCCAGTACAGAAATTACCTGCATACGAATTCTAAATCACAAGAAAAATAAAAATGCGAGAGCATAACACATAGACCTAAAGGACTACCACCCAAGCGGGAAATAGTACATGATATTCATTTATAGAAAGATGCTCCACTACCTAACAGTGGAATGTACAGGTTATCAACTTTAGAGAATGCAGAGATAAAGATGTAGGTATAGGAGTTGCTCGATAAGGGGTTTATACGACAAAGCACATCACCCTATGGATCACCAATCATGTTGGTGAGAAAGAAATATTGTTCATGGCGAATGTGTATTGGTTTTAGAGCACTAAATAAATAACGATCAAGAATCGTTATCCTCTTCCTCAAATAGATGATTTGTTAGATCAATTGAAAGATGCAATTTACTTTTCTAAGTTAGATTTAAGAAGTAGCTATCATCAGATCAAAGTCATAGAATAGGATGCCTGGAAGACTACTTTCAAGACAAAACAAGGACTTTATGAATGGTTGGTTATGCCTTTTGGCTTAACTTATTCTCCTACTACATTTATGCAAGTTATGAATGATGTATTTAGACCATTTATCGATGATTTTGTAATAGTTTATTTAGATGACATTCTTGTTTTTATTAATACATGGGATGAACATGTAAAGCATGTGAAGTGGGTTTTAGATGTTTTAAAAAGAGAAAATCTCTATGTGAAACTATCGAAATGTGAATTTGGTAGAACATATTTAAATTATTTGGGTTATATTGTAGGGGGTGGTGAATTGAAGATAAATCCCTCTAAGGTTGAAGTCATTGTGAATTGGCCTAAAAACCCAAATCTGCTTCAGAAGTTAGGAGTTTCCTAGGGGCAGCACAATACTGGAGAAATTTTATTGCTAACTTTTCATTGATTGCAGCTCCTTTACTTGCTTTAACAAGTTTGAAATAGGTGTTTCAGTGGGGAGGAAAACAACAAAAAGCCTTCGACACCTTGAAAGATAAGATTAGTACAGCACCAGTACTAGCACTACCAAATCTTCAGCATCCATTTGAGATTGAAATAGATTCCAGTGACTATGCCATGGGAGCAGTGTTAATGCAACACAGTAAACCCATATGCTATCGTTCTGAGACATTTACTTATGCAGTAGTTAATTATCCTACATATGATAAAGAATTGTATGCATTAGTACAAAGTGTGAAAAAGTGGAAACATTACATAATGGGTAAAGAAACAATCATACATACGGATCACCAACCACTTCAATATTTGCACTCACAAACTAAATTGCAGCAATCAAGACATTATAGGTGGATGGGTTTTCTACAACAATTTCATCTTGTCATCAGATATAAGAAAGGCATACACAATAAGATTGCAGATATGTTATCGAGACCAATCATAAATGCATCTACTATACTTAAGCATAACTTAGTAATTCATGAAATTTACATTGAACAATATTCTTAAGATGTAGATTTTAAAGATGTATATGCAATTTTAAGTCATGGAAAACAGGTAGAAGAATTGGATTATTATGTAAAGGACTAACTCTTATATCATTTGGGAAAGCTATGCATTCCACAAACTGAAAGAGTTAACATAATTCAAGAAGCACATACTTCTCTCATATCAGGTCATTTTGGTGTAAGTAAAACAGTTGCACAGTTGCAAAGGTTCTGTTATTGGCCAATAATGCATGAAACAGTTTCTAGATATATGAAAGGGTGTACTATGTGTGCTACAAGCAAGCCCATCAATAGAAAATTAGGCTTGTACACTCCACTCCCAATTCCTTCTCGTCCTTCAGAAAGTGTTTCCATGGATTTTGTTGGGGGATTGCCAAAGTCTTGGTAAGGTCATGATTATTTGTATGTAGTTGTGGACAGGTTCAGTAAAATGTGTATTTTGATACCATGTAATAAGCAAGTTACGACTAAACAAACAAAAAAGTTGTTCTTTCAGAATATATGGGTTCATTTTGAGTTACCCACTTCTATTGTATCTGATCAAGATTCTCAATTTGTTGGGAAGTTTTGGTCAAGTCTATGGGAGTTAATGGATACCAGATTGAAGAAAAGCACAACATTAATCCACAAACAGATGGTCAGACAGAAGTGGTCAAGAGGACAATGATCCAGTTGCTCAGAGGCTATTGCAGCAAACATCCCAAGCTTTGGGATAAGCATTTGTGTTATTTGCAGCATGATTACAGCCATGCCAAACACTATTCTACTCAAAGATCTCCTTTTGAGACTTGTTTTGGTTTTATACCGAAGTCTCCATTGGATTTTGCATTTGGTAAAGACATAGCAGTTGATGTACATAGTGATGTGGACAAAGAAACTAAGTTCTTTGAACAAATCCAAGAAATTCACCAGGCAGTACAGGAACAACAGCAAAAAAGTCAAGCCAAGTACAAGGCAAGACATGATAAGCATTGAGTTGAGCATAGTTTCCAAGTTGGTGATCAAGTCTGGCTGTATATTAGCAAAGATAGAATGTAGGGTGAAGGTAAGACGCTTAAACCAATAAGGTATGGACCTTTAAAGATACATGAAAATATTGGTGAAAATGATTTTCACCTTGATTTACCAGCTTATATGCAGATCTACTCAGTCATTGATGTTGAAAACTTTAGATTGTATGGACGTTCAATGATTGAAGATCCTGAAGAGAAAGGTCAGTTGCCTTCTATTGAGGATCTGTTGCCTGGGTATATCAATGAGTTGCAGGAGGACACAGTTCTAGACAGGAAGGTGATAACTACGCATCGAGGGGATGTTGAGTACCTCAGAGTAGGACTCAAGGGTTCAAATCCAAGCAAGGCACGATGGATAGAAATTGGACAAGTGAAGGAATAGTATCCTCACTTGATCGATGCTTAAAACCAACTTTTGGTGGTCCAAAAGCTTTTCAATGGGGAGGCATGATCCAAAACGGATCTTAAACCTAAGTCTTCAGATATTGGAAATATAGAACGCAGAGAAAAACACTAAGGAATGTCGAAAACCCAATCAGAGCTGTTGGATCTACCAGATCAACGGCCAGGAATTGAATTGGTGATATCGCATCGAAGGTAGCCAGTGGAATGTATTGGAGGCAGCGTATTGGGAAGTGCGATTAGCGATCTAGCAATATAACATGAGTTGTCGGATCGAGCACACAGATCCAACGATGGAGATCACATTATTGCATCGTAATATTCCCAAAGGGAGGAGGTAACAGCAGGCCCAAAGACTATGCGATATGCTGGACCGGAAAGGAGTTATAGATTCGGGTGTAAATCATTTGAGTTCTGACTTAAAGCTTTTTTGTCAAGTTTTTCAATACATTTCTTCATAAATGGTATTTCAGATAGGCTTCAAGTAGTAAGCGGTATTGGATGGGATCTGCCCGATTCCATACATTGGCTGACACGTAGCACGACGGAGGAGAGAGGAAACCACCTTTTCGGGTGGGTAATCCACGTGCAAGTGGTCCGCCCGAAATGGCCATCAGCCGTTGGATTAATGGAGAGTAGATCAATGGTAAAGGGGGCTGTTGGTGGATGAGGCATGATAGTCGTCCGATTCATCTGTTTCGGGATTAGCGCCAAAGAAAGGCCAGATGGTCGGGACCACCCGCACCCGCCGATCCTTTCGTTCAAACTATTCTAATATAAACAAGTAAGTTTCCACACTTTAAGTGCTTTGTAACAAAAACGTGTTATAAAACATGACGAACGTAGAAAAGTTAAACACATAAGGAAGAAAAGAGGTGGACAATGCAGAGGTGGAGAAAGCAGAGTAGAGTAGAACCAAAAAGGTTTGGAGAACCATCCAGGGGGTCTGATGGTCGTGTAACTCTATGTAATTGCCACTGACTGTTGTGTTGAGACTCAATGTTTGAGCTCACAGTTGTAATCTTTGTTTTGAAGACATAATATAGAGGTCGCACTGAAAGCTTGGACCAAGAGAAATAGCTAGGAAGTCTGGTGAACTCGTTTATCATTTAGCTGTGTTGATATGTGTTTATTTATGTCTTTTAAACTGTTGATTGTATATATTATTCGTAATATTATCGATACATTGCACTAAGTAATATAGTCATTTCCTGCACATAAGTCTGTAATACTTTTGTTTCTATTTAATATCACATTTCAGATCACCAAACACAGAAACTGCCCATTAAATCTGGCATTATTCCTACTCAGTGGGTGAAATTGTAGGACCGATAAGTTCGCCATTAAGGCCCCCAAATTTTTGCATTCCCCTAGTCACATATGCCTCCATAATCCCACGGGTTGGCCCCCAGCACTAGCCCCACTCTACTGGAGGTCTTCATGATAGTTTAGGCTAAGTGCGAACCCCGGTCATATGTGGGCAGTTAATATCGGTGGTTAGTGTTGGTTTTGCAGACAGGCGGTTACCTGGTCGTGGTTTGGGCAGGCGTGGTCACATTGCAACGGTTTGATGGAGGCAGTTTTGTAGGTGCGGCAGTTAGGCAACCTCTCAGTTGGAGTCATCGACATTTAATATTAACGCCAGTGGTTCCGACCTATTCACATGCGCCGACAGTAGACACGGTTACAACTTCTGCCATGGGGGAGGGCTATGTCCTAGCCCCTTGCCCCCCTTCTAGCAGTCGATGGCGCAGGGATGGCCAGGGGCTAGGCCTTCGCCTAACCCCTCAAACATAATTTACCCCACGTTAAATATAACAACTTCGTCCTCCATATCAAGCGGAAAGGTTTGGTCTAACGGTAATGGTGGTTGTTTTCTCAAAGGTTGTTGTGGTTTCAATTTAGGTGGAGGATATTTGGACCTTACCATAAATTTTGGTGGCCCTCAGGCTGCCATGTGGCGGCCCCTGGCTGTTCCACGTGGCAGCCTGTCATTGACCACTAAAAAATCCACAAACCAATAATATTTTTCCATTTCAAACCAATGAAATTGTGCCACTTGTCACTACCTGATTCATCGAAGGAAACCCAATCAACTGTATGGTCACCTGCCATGTCAGCATCTTAGTAAGCTTGCCATGTCAACAGTACAGACTGTTGATTGTGCAGTGCTATAATTTTTTACCAAATTCACCTGTTTGAGAAAACAAACAAAACACGTTTCTGGTAGCATACAGTGTTTGTTTCGCATGAAACAAGTAGCATCGGATTCAAGACGACGAGCGCTATGGGGTCAATCAGTTTCCACACCAATCCAAAAGCTTTGAATTTTGAGCAAATTTTTGAGCTCTGAATACTCCTCCACACTAGGAGCTTTTGGACCCCAAAATATCACTTTTATTTTTTCAGCAGATGAGGGTATAGTTCCCTCACCTTTCAAATCTTGAACCATTTGACCTTGCTCGGATTGGTTTCTTTGGGCCCCACACGAAGGTAGTCCATGCTCCCTCATTTTGAAGTCCTTATTCTACTATCAAGAATGGTGCCTTGCTGTAGTTCTTCAGGGTACTCAAGAGAGAAATCCTGAATGTAATTCTTGGCTTTGTCTATGTCGCTATGGCCATCAATAGAAACATCCTTCCCAAGAATGAAATTCAATGCCGGTCTTCTACAAAATATTTTCCAAGGATAAAATCCAAAACAACTTTGGCAAATAACCCAAACAATCCTCACATGGAAATACTTGTATAAACGAGTGCTTGACACATTTGTAACATACTGAATTTGCTGCAACTACTCATCCAAAATTTTACGATGCTTACTAAAATGTCCACAAATGGAAATGCATCTTACAATATGGAACGAAATTGACTCTCAAATTCCCATATAAATTGACTCATCATCAAGCCAAAATAACATAACAATGCCAAATAAATTATTGTTGCATATAAGTGATTTATTCACAAACATCACTTTTACAAAATGCCCAACTATGGGGACATGCAACAAGTGCAATACAAATATTAATTTTGTCTTTAATTATTGTCCAACTATTTCTTATCCAACCATGCTAGGGAAATTTCTTTATGCACTTCACTTCCTTCTAGAACTGCTTTTGGAATGGTTATGGTGTGCCTTGCACATTCATCTACCTTCTCCTTACCAGGTGATTCCATTACATGTTTGTCCTTCTTTGGATGAAGATTTAGATGCAACTTCCACCACTTTTCTATCCAATGGCCACTTATGTTGCAATGAGTGGAAAACGTTTTGTGATTTTTTCTTGGCACAAATGTCTTTAAACTTGGATGAGAATTCCCTTCTTGGTCTCAATTCCAATTGACATATTCATATTCTTAACTAGTTCTTTCCTTTTGTGGCACTTAGCTACAAAATGGTTAGGTGCATGACAAAAAGTGCAAGGAAAAACATTCCACAACATGTTATTCAAATCATCATGTTTTTTTTAATCATCAACATAATTTTACTAATCAAGACACGTGTACCTCTTATGGTTGTCCTTTGGCTTATGAGCGTAGCGAAGAGAACTTTAAAGGTGATAAGAACTTGTCTTAGTCTCTTCTTCAACTTTCTCATCTCTTTGGATAAGTATTGCATTTCATGTCCTCCTTTTTCTTGTGAAATGAAGTTGGATCCAATTCTGAATGCATATCCCAACAATTTACCTCCTCGTGTCCTCTCTTATGACAAAAGTAACAACATACCCAAGAGTTATCACTGGAAGACCATTCTTCCTTTTCAGCATAGCCCAAACCTTCATATCGAGGTGTCTCCTTTGCCTCAATTGGATGGATAATGCCCTAATTGTTCACTCCAAGGCCTCCTCCCTTGTAATCATCTTGGACAAGAGAGTTTCTCCTATGGCTTTTCTATGGTTCTCAAAGCCTGCAAAAGAGCTTAAATCAAAATTTTCATGTAAAGAAACTGCATGTAAATGCTTACCATTTTCCTCATCTTTCGACTAAGGGACAAAGATTCTCTTAAACTCATTCCTAATTCTTTAGGTGTATTCTTGGATGCTTGGTCTTCTTTCTTTCAGCTCCTTAAACTTTGTTGTTGATAGAACCTCATCCTCATCATCATGCAGATAAAAGGTGAAGACTTGGCCATCTTCCTTCTCTAAGGGTCTTTCTGTACTAGCCTCTAGTGGGTACTCATCCAACAATTCCTCCTTCTTCTCTACCCTAGATGAAGTAGCATAGAATGCTTCAAGGAAACCTCCTTGTGTACCCAGTACATAAGAGTCATCCTCCATTTGACAAGAGACATAGGTTGAATTCTTGCCATGTCCACAAGCTTTCTTAGTATTGGAGGGACTCTATGTTTCTTTGGTAGAACAACATTCATCATTCTATTCCTCCACAACATTCTGCAACATGAGGCATGTCTTTTGCTTCTCTTCCTCAGAAGCTTCAAGTATTCTTTTGATCTCCATGTTCTCTTGTTGGAGAAAAAAATAATGTCCTCTAAATCTTGGATACTATTATGATTTTAACTCATGCCCATTCTTATTGAAGCTTCAACTGTAGTTTGAGGTAGAACTGGTGGTGGATATTGTGGCAATCTTGCTCTCCTACCCAAACCTTCTCCTCTTTTCAACTTCAAACTTGTAAGGTCCACATTCACTTGCAAACAGTTAAATCCTCCTTGCACAAAGAAAACTAAAAGCTTTAATACCAAACTTGATCTTAATGGGAAATTTAGTGTTTGATATGCTAAATTCCAATTCAGAATAGTAAACAACGTGCTTGAGAATTATGAGGTAAAATTGCAAGTTTTACATGAGTTTTTATGTTTTTATATGTAATTCATCAGCTTTAAACATGAATTAAAAAAACATTGAACAATAGCATAACAATAATACACACATCAATTGATAAAGGAGTTCACCCCTCCTAGGCTATGTCTCCTTGGTCCAGCTTCCAATGGCTTGACCTAATCTCATTATGCTCAAAATACTTTAGTGATAAAGAGTACATAAAGTGCATTGACCAAAAGAGGGGCTAGTTTCCCCTTTAAGGAAACATTATTTTATAAAGAACTCTCACTCTAAAAATATGACAACCTACAGTCAATCATGAAACAATCAACAAGAAAAGGGTTCTCAAATCAAGACGCATACTCCATCTGACAATGAACATAACAAGTACAACAATTCACTTGAAGTACTAAAAGAGAAATTTCCTCAAAGGCATAATGAGAAAAAAGAAACATGAGCTACACCATATATGTCTTAGTTACTGCATAAAATATATAAAGTCTAGAAAACCCCTACAAGGTCCACTCTATTCTCAAAAGCCTTCCAAAAATGATTCAACCCACTTCTTGATCCTAGCACCCACAGACTCAAACCTGCAAAACGTCTCTTCAAAAGTGCTCCAATGGCTTTGAAACCTATTCCATTGGTGATTAGAATCTGGATTAGGGGCAAACATTTGCTCAAAATTCAAAGCGATCAGAATTGATCAAAATCTGAATGATCGCGTCTATCTCAGTGATACAATCCCAATGCAACAAGTTTCACTAAAAACGGAGTTCGTATGAGAAAGTTAGAGCCTGTTGTCTATTTTGTCAAACATGTAAAATTTTGTGACTAGGATGCTCACTAGGTATTCGTACAACCTAGTTAGGAAAAAGAATATTCCAGGGAATATTTTTTGGATTATTCCTAAAATATTCCCATAGGTGGCTTATCCAAATTTTGACACTTGTCGGCATTGGATTGGTCAACAGCACATTCGGTGGATCAATGAAAAGGTGACATGTGGCAAGCCTGAAGGTTGCCATGTGCCCTCTCAAACATCATGAAAAAGCTTAATTGCAGGCCGCGGTGTTGAACCCGTGACCTTGCCCACACAAGCCCCATAGCTTCCCTCCACAGCACAACATGTTCCTTAACAAGTATGGGGCGCATGTTCTATTAAAACTTTAATGCTGACAAAGTTTGGAGGTAACCCTAACACTAAACTCCAGCATGTGAATGCTCTCACTTAACCGCTAGTAGTTACATAACCACCAGGTAGCCTAACCGTCAGGTAACCACTAACATTTACAGCTAGCATGTGACTGACAACTCCTTAACTGATAACCGTTAGTGTTAATTGTGCCATTAACGAATTAAGCAGTTTAACATTAATTAATCATGCTTATCTATTAATTAATTTTGAGATTAACTGGGCGATGGTTTTGGTAGGTCTGCTAAATCTGAAATTCCTCCAAATTTGGTAGAGTTAATTGGATTTTCTCCAAATTTAGTGGAGATTTCCTAGGAAAAATGAAAGAAGCCATAACTTTGGCCGTTTTTGACCAATTTTGGCTCAGAAAGAGTTATTCCTACATGATTTGGAATCCCTGAACACAATAGAATAGGTTACAAAGGGAGAAAGGCACTTCTATTCATGATTTTTGTACATTGAAGTTTAAGGAAGCTCAGGGCCACTAGGATAGGAGGTCAAGCTTAGATTAGCTGGAGTCCAATTGTAGAGCTTGGAAAGTAATTTTTGGGGTTTTTGGGTCTTCTGAATACATTGGAGTAGGTTTCAAAGCCATTGGAGCACTGCAGGTTCCTGTAGTCAAAGAATTGACCATTAATCCAAAGAGGGCCTAACCATTGAAGCAGGTCCAAGGAGATGTAGCCCAGGAGGGGTGAACTCCTTTATCAGCTTTGTGTTATGAGTTTATTGTGTTTTACTTCTACATTTTGCTCACTATCAATGTGTTTTTAAATAGATAATTGACCTCATGAATTGCTCATAAAAGACACTCAATACTTGACACATAATCCTTCACATTTTGGTTAATTTGAGACGATCCTAAACACATTTTTAATACTGATGAGGGAGCTTGCATAGAATTAACAAGTTTTCCCAACATTCAGATCAAGTTGGTATTAGAGCACTTGTTAACTAATTTTAACCCTGAGATGGTTTGCCAAGGTTACCTAGAAAATTAGTTATTGGTTGTGTATTTGTGTAAGGAGGATTTAACTGTATGTAAGTTTATGTGTTAGCAGCTTCAACAAGTGATGTTTCTAATCCATCTTCCTTAACAAGACTATTTGATAAAGAGATGTCACAAAAGCTTATCATCATGAGAGATATGGTGCAAGAGATGTATGAAGATAGGAATGAGAACACTATACTTCAAGAGCAGTTGATGGCCATGAAGGAGGAGAAGCAAGAGCTTCTTAAAGAGATGCATGAGATGGAGATTCAACTCCATGATTCCAAGGAAAGCCTAGAAAAGCATGTGCATGAAAATGAGGTATGCAATTCAATCTTATCTTCAATTTCCTCTCAAAGTGAGTGTTTTGGTGCTTTTGAAAGACACACTAGAGGAATCATGTCCAAATTATTAATGAAGATGGGTTATGAAGGTAAAGGGTTAGGCAAACATGCACAAGGCATAGTTGAGACAATTGTTGTTGAGGAAAGGCCTAGGTATTTGGGTCTTGGTTATGGACAACATGATGGAGAATGCTCCAAAACCCAAGGAGGAACATGAAGGTGTTCCAAGAAGGAATTTCATTACATGTTCATTACCGCAAGATTCTGAAGTTTGTGTTCATGAGGAATGCAAAAGTTCTATACCCACTTTGCAAGAAGATGCGCATAAGTATGCAACTAATGGAAATGGAAAACAAGAAGATGTTGACAGCTCTAAGGTCATTGAAACCATTGTTGGTATTTCGAAGAGAGCCACTACCACATCAAATTCACCTCCTCAAGAAGGTGACCAAGGTGAATGTGCAAGGTATAAATATGCCTTTAATCAAGTTTCTTTTGATTATGATAAACATGGAAAATCTTCACATAAGATTTGGAGAAAATTTACGTGTTCCTTTTTTTATTTGAATAACCATAATGTTTTGAGGTGTTGGAAGAGGATAGCCATACACAGGAAACTTTTAAAACAAAAGAGACAGAAAGCCAAACGTCCATTGGATAATGGAAACCATGTTGAAAAGAAGATGTAGTTATTTTGCACTCATTACCATAAGCAAGGTCATCTTGTAAACAAGTGTTGGACTCTGCATCCAACAATTCATCCACGACATTTGAAGAAGGTGGAGAGAGATTTTGGAAAGAATGGAAAAGAGGATTCCATAATTGATGTGGGTCAGGATGATACACATGATGAAGTGCAACTAAAATAAGCGCCATTGAAATGGTTTGGAAAGAGATGGTTATATTTATTAACCAATTAAGACCTTGCATTTCTTTTATCCTGAAAGTATGTTGCATATTGCATGAAGAAAGATCTTGTGAAAGTTAGATGCAACAAAGATGGCAATTTGCAACTACAAATTTGCATGCATGTTGCATTCTTGAACTTGCATGTTTACGTTAGGAAGGTGTTCGAAAGTGGATTATGTTCACTCACTTTATTACAACAAATTTGGTCATTTCAGCTTTAAGTACTCGTACATACCAATGGGATTCTTGTACTTGTGAAAGAGTTGAGAATTGCTATACATGCATGAGAGTTTGTGTGTGTGAATAGTGGGATTTTTAATAGTTTCATTGTGCTTAAACATGCATGAGTGATTGACTTGTGTTGGTTCATTGCTTTGTTAACATGTATGTTGTCAACTTGAGAATGTTGATCATTTGCACATGCATGAGTGTAGGCTTGTGTGGTCAAATTATTGTTACATGTATGTTATATCAACTTGGAAGAGTTGATTTTGTCTCCAAATATGAAAGGGAAATGTGATGAATTGTTTCATGAGAATGCAGAATTCTTGTTGTAAATCATTAGGCTATTGTACACGCTTTTGCTTGATTTGAAATTTAGTTGTTTTGAAGAAGCATGTTTTGTCGACTTGTGTTTAGTCTATGGTTTATACACCAATATGTAAGAGTACATGGCAATGTTCACATGATGTGACATTTGTTGCTTTGAAGAAGCAAAAGGAAGAGGTCATCAAGTTATATTCTTGCATGATTGTTTTTCATGGTTAATGGTGTTTCTTGTGACAAGATGTCGTAGGATTTTGGAAGGTCGAAGCTTGAGCAAGAGGTTCATGATTAGCCTTCATTTTCAGGTCATGACATGAGCAACATGTTAATACTAGAGGATGATGGAATCAAGAAGTGAAAGTGAACAAAAATGCGGAAAAAAATTGTAGGCCTTATAAAATATCAAATGTTCTACAATGCGACTTGATGTGTTGACGCCAAGAAGCGAAAGAGATGGCAAATGCATTCTTCCAGATGTGGAATTTGGAACCATGAAGGTAAAAGAATGGTCATTTATTTTATTTTTATTACTAATATTGAAACTCATTGTTGTATTTCACTTAGATGGGTTCAAATTGGAAAAGTGGTTTCCAAGGAGAAGATTGCTTCGAATGCATGTGTTGCAAAGGAGGAACATGATTCTCAGTGGGAAGGCCATCAGTCATCTTTCCAAGCAACGAGGGATCACTTTGGTATAACAGGCTGCTTAATCAGCAAGCAGCCAACAATTTTTATATTGGGTCAACAACAAAAGGAGAACATTGGTTGAAGTGCCAAGCCATTTGCAAGGCAAGGCATGCCAGTGAACCCAAGTGGTTGTCTTGGATATTTTTCCAAATGGAATCAATTGATAGAACTTGGGAAGGAGAAGGTTATTCATCTCTCATCAGATAACCAACTTTTGTGGATCCAAAAGCCTGTTAGTGGGAAGGAGTGATTGGAATCTAGATTAGGGGCAAAAATTTGCTTGAAACTCAAAGTGATCTGAATTGATTAAAACCTAAACGAACGTGTTCATCTTGGTGATATGATCCCAATGCAACTTGTTTCACTCAAAACGAAGTTCGTATGAGAAAGTTAGAGCCTGCTATCCATTTTGTCAAACATGCAAAATTTTGTGACTGGGATGCTCACTAAGCATCTGTACAACCCAGTCAGCAAAAATAATATTTTGGGGAATATTCCCAAAATATTCCCACAGGTGGCTTAACCAGATTTTGACACTTGTCGGCATTGGATTGGTCAACAATATATTGGGTCAACCAATGAGAGAGTGACATGTGGCAAGTCCGGAGGTCGACACGTGCCCTCTCTAAGGTAATGAAAAAGTTTATTGTTAGGCCAGGGAATCAAACCCATGACCTAACCTGCACAAGCCCCACAACTTATCGCCATACCACAACATGTTTCTTAACAAGTATCGGGCACATGTTCTATTTAAAATTTAATGTCAAGGAAGTTTGGAGGTAACCATAACACTAACCTCCATCATGTGAACACTCCCACTTAACCTCTAGTAGTTACATAACCGCCAGGTAACCACTAGCATTTGACCAACAACTCCTCAACCACTAACAGTTAGTGTTAATTGTGCCATTAGCGAATTAAGCAGGTTTAACATTAATTAATCATACTTATCCATTAATTAATTTCAAGATTAACTTGGCAATGATTTTAGTAGGTCTGCTAAGTCTGGAATTCCTCCAAATTTGGCGGAGTTAACTTGAGCCTCTCCAGATTTAGTTGAGATTTCCTAGGAAAAAAATGAAGAAGCCATAACTTTGGTAGTTTCTGACCAATTTTGGCTCAGAAAGAATCATTCCTATATGATTTGGATGCTCCAAACACAATGGAATAAGTTTTAGAGGTAAAAAATCTCTTATTTACGTGATTTTACTATGTTGAAGTTTAAGGAAGCCTAGGGCCACCAGGAGAGGAGGTCAAGCCTAGATCAACTGGAGTCCAGTTCCAGAACTTGGAAAGTCATTTTTGGGTCTTCTAAATCCAATGGAGTAGGTTTCAAATCCATTAGAGAACTACAGGTGAATGTAATCATGGAATTGACCATTAATCCAAAGAGGGCCTAGCCATTGAAGCAAGTCCAAGGAGATGTAGCCAAGGAGGGGTGAACTCCTTTATCAACTTTGTGTTATGAGTTTGTTTTGTTTTACTTCTACATTTTACTTACTGTAAATGTGTTTTTAAACAACTAATTAACCTCATGAATTTCTCATAAAATACACTTAATACTTGACACATAATCCTTCACATTTTGGTTAATTTGAGACGATCCTAATCACATTTTTAATACTGATGAGGGACCTTTCATAGCATTAATAAGTTTGCACAAAATTTAGCTCAATTGGCTTCAAAAGACCCAAAAATGCCTATCTAGCCTCTTCTTTCTCCTGAAAAGACAAAAAACTAAGGAAGTTATGCCTACTTCCTCCTTTTCCCAAGTTTTTGCAGCTAACTAGCCTACAATTCAGCCTAAACCTGGCTTGAGCACCCCAAATGCAGAAACTGCTCATTAAACCTAGCATTATTCTCGCTTAATAGGTGAAATTGTAGAACCGATAAGTTGGCCATTAAGGCCCCTGAATTTTTGCATACCCTTGGTCACATCTGCCTCCATAAGCCTAGGTGCTGGCCCCCGAGGCTAGCCCCTTTCTATTAGTGGTCTTCCTGATGGGTTAGGCTAACCGCAAAACCCAGTCACATGTCAGAGGTTTATCTTGGTGGTTAGTGTTGTCGGTTTCGAAGGCAGGCGGTTATCTAGTCGTGGTTTGGGCAAGTGTGGTCAAATTACACTGTTGCGATGGAGGTGGTTTGTTAGGTGTGATAGTTAGGTGACACCACGGTTGGAGTGCTCAACATTTAATATTAACGTTGATGGTTCTGGCATGTTCATATGCGCTGGCGATGGAAATGATTATAGTTTCTGCCAAGGGGGCGGTCCAGGTCCTAGCCCCCGTTGCCTCTACCTGTGGTCCCGTGGCACGAGGGTGGCCAGTGGCTAGGCCTTATCGTGCCCCCCCAAACACAATTTGTGCCATCTTAAATATAATAACTCCGCCCTCCATCTCAAGCGGCAAGGTTTGGTGTAACGGTAATGGTGGTTGTTTGTTCGCTGGAGGTTATGGTTTTGATTCCACTGGAGGATATTAAGACCTTACCATAAATTTTGGTGGCCCTTGGGCTACCACGTGTGTCTCTTAGGTTACCACATGGTGGCCCTTTTCCGTGCCATGTGGCAGCGTATGATTGGCCACTGAAAAATCCACAAACCAATAATATTCCACGTGCCACTTGTCACTACCTGATTTGTTGGAGGAAAGCCAATTAGTTGTATAGTCACCTACCACATCAGCATCCTAGTCAGCCTGCAACATCAACAGTATAGACTGCATACAGTGTAGTGATGAATTTTTTAACCAAATTCCCATGTTTGAAAAAACAGACAGAACGAGTTTCTAGGAGCATGTGGTGCCCGTTTTGCGTAAAATGAGTTGTTCCGAATTCAGGTTGACGAGCACTGTGCAGTCATTTAGGTTCCACACTAATTCGAAAACTTCAAATTTTGATCAAATTTTTGAGCTCTAGATCACTCCCCCCACTGAGATCTTTTGGCACCCAAAAGATCACTTTTAGTTTTTCAGCAAATAAGGGCATAATTCCCTCACCTTTCCAATCTCCATCCATTTGACCTTACTTGAATTGATTTCTTTGAGGCCCACATGAAGGTAGTCCACACTCCCTTGTTTTGAAGTCCTTATTCTACTATCAAGAATGGTGTCTTGTTGTAGTTCTTCAAGGTACTAGGGAGAGAGATCCTCAATGGAATTCTTGGCTTTGTCTATGTCGCTATGGCCATCAACAGAAACATCCTTCCCAAGAATTAAATCCAATGGTGATCTTCTGCAAAATCTTTACCAAGGATAAAATCCAAAAATACTTGGGCAAATAACCTAAACAAGCTTCACATGGAAGTACTTGTATAAATGCGTGCATGACACATTTGCAACATACTGAATGTGCTACAACTACACATCACAAAGTTTAGGATGCTCACCAAAATTTCCACAAATGGAAATGCATCTTACAATATGGAATAAATTTGACTCGCATATTCCCATACAAATTGACTCATCATCAAGCCAAAATAGCATAACAATTCGAAATAAATTTTTGTTGCATATAAGTGATTTATTCAGAAACATCACGTTTACAAAATGCCCAACTGTGCGGACATGAAACAAGTGAAATACAAAGATTAATGCAATCTTTAATTAGAGAAATAGTCCAACCATTTCTTACCTAACCATGCTAGGGAATTTTCTTTCTTTACTTCACTTCCTTCTAGAACTGCTTCTGGAATAAATATGGTGTGCCGTGCACACTCCTCTACTTTCTCCTTCTCATGTGATTCCATTACCTATTTGTCCTTATTTGGATGAAGATTTGGATGCAACTTCAAACACTTTTGAATCCAATGGCCACTTATGTTGCAATGAGTGCAAAAGTTTTTATGAGATTTTATTGGCACACATGTCTTTAAACTTGGATGAAAATTTCCCTTCTTGGTGTCAATTCCAATTGACATATTCATGTTCTTGACTAATTCTTTCCTTTTGTGGAACTTAGCTACACAATGGTTAGGTGCATGACAAAAAGTGCAAGGAAAAGAATTCCACAACATGTTATTCAAATCATCCTGTTGTTTGTAATCATTAAAAGCATTTGAATAATGAAGGTGCTTATAACTCTTAAGTTTGTCTTTTGGCTTATAAGTATGGTGAGGAGAACTTGAATGGCGAGAAGAAATTGTCTTGGTCTCTTCTTCAACTTTATCATCTCCCTTTGGACAAGTATTGCATTTCATGCCCTCCTTTTGCTTTAGAAACCAAGTTGGTTCCAATTCCAGATGCAAATCCCAACAATTTGCCTCCTCATTTCCTCTCATATAACAAAAGGAACAAGATTCCCAAGAGTTATCGCTAGAAGACCATTCTTCCTTTTCAACATATCCCAAACCTTCATATTGAGGTCTCTCCTTTGACTCAATTGGATGGATAATGATTTGATTGTTCACTTCAAGGCCTCCTTCCTTTTAACCCATGTTGGACAATATTGTTGATCCTATTCCTTTTATATGCTTCTTAAAGGCTGCAAAAGAACTTAAATAAAAAAATTTCATGTAAAGAAAATGCATGCAAATTCTTACCATTTTCCTCATATTTCGACTAAGGGACAAAAATGCTCTTAAACTCTTTCCTAATTCTTGAGGTGTCTTCTTGGACACTTGGTCTTTCTTCTTTCAGCTCCTTGGAATTTGGCGTTGACTGAACATCATACTCATCATCACAGGGATAAAAGGTGCAGTCTTGGCCATCTTCCTTCTCTGAGGGGCTTTCTGTACTAGCCTCTTGTGATACTCATCCAACAATTCCTGCTTCTTCTTTGTCCTAGATGAAGTGGTGGAGGATGCTTCAAGGAAACCTCCTTGTGTCCCTAGTACATAGGAGGCATCCTCCATTTGACAAGAGCCATAGTTTGCAATATTTCCACGTCCACAAGCTCACTTAGTATTGGAGGGACTCTTTGTTGCTTTGGTAGAACAACATTCATGAGTCTATTCCTCCACAACATTCAGCAACATGAGGCACATATTTTTCTTCTCTTCCTCAGCATCTTCAAGTAGTATTTTGAGCTCCATGTTATCTTGTTGGGGAAATGCAATAATGTCCTCCAAATCTTGGAGAGTATTACGCTTTGAATTTATGCCCATGCTTATTGAAGCTTCAAATACAATTTGAGGTAGAACTGGTGGTGGAGATTGTGGCAATCTTACTCTCTTTCCCAAACCTTCTTGCCTTTTGAGCTTCAAACTTGTAAGCTTCAAATTCACTTGCAAATAGTTAAATCCTCATTGCACAAAGAAAATAAAGAGCTTTGATACCAAACTTGATCTGAATGATAAATTTAGTGTTTATTGTGCTAAATTCCAACTCATAATAGTAAAAAAAGTGCTAGAGGATTATGAGGAAAAAATTAAAGTTTTACATTTGTTTTTATTTCTTTATATGTAATTCAAGAGATTTAAACATGAGTGAAAAAAACACTAAACAACAACATAACAATAATACACTCAACAATTGCTAAAGGATTTCACCCCTCTTGGGATACATCTCCTTGGTTCAACTTCTAATGGCTTGACCCAATCTCATTAAGCTCAAAATACGTCAGTGATAAAGAGTACATAAAGTGTGCTGACCAAAAGAGTGGATAGTTTCCCCTTCAAGGAAACATTCTTTTGTAAAGAACTCTCACTTTAAAAACATGACAACCTACAGTCAGTCATGAAACAATCAACAAGGAAAGGGTTCTCAAATCAAGACCCCATACTCCATATGACAATGAGCATAACAAGTACAACAATTCACTTGAAGTAATAAAAGAGAACTTTCCTCAAAGACATAATGAGAAAAGAGAAACATGAGCTACACCATAGATGTCTCAACTACTACATAAAATATATAAAGGCTAGAAAACCCTTACAAGGTCCTGTCTATTCTCAAAATCCTTCAGAACCTGATTCAACCCACTAGTTGATCCTACCACCCATAGACTCAAACTTGCAAAATGTCTCTTCAGAAGTGCTCCAATGGCTTTGAAACCTATCTTGTTGGCTTCAAAAGACCCAAAAATTTCTGTCTAGCCTCTTCTTGCTCTTGAAAAGACCAAAAACTGAGGAAGTTATGCCTACTTCCTCCTTTTCCTAAGTTTTTGTAGCTAACCATCATTCAATTCAGTCAAAACCTAACTCTAGCTCCCCAAGTGCAGAAACTGCCAGTTAAACCTGGCACAATTCCCTCCCAAAGGAAAAAATGTAGGACCAATAAGTTGGCTGTTAAGGCACCCAAATTTTCACACACCCCTAGTCACATATGCCTCCATAAGCCCAAGGACTGGCCCCCAAGGCTAGCCGCTTTCCCCTCGCAGTCTTCCAAACAATTTAGGCTAACCACAAACCCTAGTCACATGTCGGCAGTTAATCTCGGCGGTTAGTGCTGGCGGTTTCGGAGGTGGGTGGTTATCTAGCTGCATTTTGGAAGGGCGTGGTCACATTACAATGGTCATGACAAAGGTAGTTTATTAGGTGCGGCGGTTAGGCGACCCAACAGTTGGAGTAGTCAACATTTAATATTAACGCTAGCGATTATGGCCTGTTCATATGTGCTAGTGGTGGACACGGTTACGGTTTCCACCACGGGGGCGGGATAGGTCCTAGCCCTCAGCCCCCTTGCCCGCAGTACCATGGTTTAGGGATGGACATGGGCTAGGCCTTAGCTTGGCCCCCCAAACACAATTTGCGCCACATTAAATATAATAACTCTACCCTCCATATCAAGTGACAAGGTTTGGTGTAATGATAACAATGGTTGTTTGTTCGGAAGGAGGTTGTGGTTTCGATTCCGATGGAGGCTATTTGGACCTTACCATAAATGTTGGTGGCCCTCGGGATACCACGTGGCGGCCCCTAGCTGTGCCACACGGTAGCTTGGGATTGGCCACCGAAAAATCCACAAATCAATAATATTTTGCCATTTCAAACCAATGAAATTGTGCCACTTGGCACTACCTGATTCATTGGAGGAAACCCAATCAATTGTAGAGTCACTTGCCATGTCAGCATCCCAGTAATCCTGCAACGTCAACAGTACAGACGGCTCACTGTGCATAGCTGCATTTTCTTACAAATTCACATGTTTGAGAAAATAGACATAATTGTTTCTGGGAGCATACGGTATCCGTTTCGCATGAAACAATTTGCGTCAAATTCAAGATGATGAGCACTACATGGTCATTTAGTTTCCACACCAATCCGACAACTTTGAATTTGAGCAAATTGTTTAGCTCCAGATCATTCACTCTCTCCTCCCTCCCTATCTCCTTCCATCTCTCTATATTTCTCTTCCCCCCATTCTCTATCTCTCTATATATGTTTACATAGTTTTATGTGTCTCTCTATGTCTTATTCCCTCTATGTATCTATCTCTCTCCTTCTCCTTCTATCTCTCTCCCCCATCCCTCCCTCTCTCCTCTCTCTCACTCTCTATCTCTATCTTCTTCCACTCTCTCTCCCTCTCTTCCTCTCTCTTCTATCTCTCTCCTCTCTTGATTTCCATCCCTTCCTTATCTCTCTTCTCCTTCCCTATCTCCTTCTCTTTCTCTCTTTCTCTCCCTCCAAATCTCTATCTCAATATGAATTTACATATTTTTCTATGTATCTCTATCTCTATATATTTATCTCCATCCCTCTATCCTTCTATCTTTTTATCTCTCTCCATCTCTCCTCCATCACCCTCTCTCTCTCTCTCTCTATAGATATATATATCCCTCTCTCCTCACTCCCTCACTCCATCTTCTCTCTCTCTCTTTCCTTTCCTTCCTAACAATATTCCTCTTTGTTCCCCCTCCACAATATTTGTCCCTCCCTCTCTCCTTATTTATCACTTCTTATCTCCACCTCTCTCTCTTCTTCCATCAAAATCTCCCTTTCACCATTCTCTTCCCCAACCCTCTCTTTTTTTTCTATCTCTATCTCTCTCCATCACACTCCCCTCCTCTATCTCTCCTCTTTCCTTGTATCCTTTTGTCTCTCTTTCCCTACACCCATTCTCTATCTTTGTATTTCTACTTACATATTTGTTTATCTCTCTATCTCTTCATCTCTTCTTCACTCTCTATCTCTATCTCCCTCCCTCTCTCCTTCTCTCTCTCTCCCCCCCTCTCCCCTTCTCTCTCTCCCTCACTCCCTCCCTATATTTCTTCTTCTCATCCCCATCACACACACACACACACACACTAACTCTCACTCCCTCTCTTTATCTCCCATTAACTCTCTATCTCGCTATTTCCATTTACATATTTTTATGTGCTTCTCTATCTATTCTTACCTCTTTTTCTCTATCTCCCTCCCTTTCTCACTCACTCGCTCAATAACTCTATGCCTCTCTTTCTCTCTCTCTCTCCCCTCCATATTTCTCTATGCTTCCCTCCATGTCTCTCCCTCACCTTCCTTCACTATCTATATACATCCTTGGGCCCATCACTCACTCTCTCTCTCTCTCCCTCTCCCTCTCTCTTTTCCTCTCCATCTCCCTCTCTATCCCTCTTCTCCTCATCTCTCCCACATATACCTTTATCTAGTTTTCCCTCCAAATATTCTTGTTTCTGTCTCTCTTTGTCTCTCTCTCTCTCTCTCTCTCTCTCTCTCTTGATCCTCCTCTCTCTCTCTTGATCCTCCTCTCTCTAATCATTCTTCTCTCTTCCCCCTCCAATCTCTTCATCCCTCCTATCCTTCTCTCTCGCTTTCTTTCTCCACTTATCTCTCTCTCTTCTTCCCTCTCTATCTCTCTATTCTTCCACTCTCTCTTCTCTCTTGATCTCCCGCTTGTGCTTCTCTCCTTCCTTTCTCTGTGTCTCCTACCCTCCTCTTTCTCTAGCCTTGATTCTTTATCTATTTATTTCTATTTACATATATGTTTTTGTCTCTCTATCTCTTCTTCCATCTATATCTCTATCTCCCTCCCTCTCTCCTCTCTCTCTACCTCACTTTGTTACTATCTCTCTCCCTCTCTCCCCCATCACGCACTCTCTCTCTACCTCTTACTCTTTCTATTTGTCTCTTCTTACTTCAATCTCCCCCCACTTCCCCCTCACACTACTTCTCTACCTCTATATTTTCTTCCCTCTCTCTCTTCCCCCTCTATCTCTATCTCTATCTTCCTCCATGTCTCTCCCATGAATCTCTATCTCTCTATTTTCATTTACATATTTGAATATGTCTCTTTTTTCATCCTCTCTCTTTCTCTCTGTATTTCTCTCTCTCTCTCTCTCTCTCTCTCTCTCTCTCTCTGTATCTGTCTATCTCTTCTTTCCTCTCTCTCCCACTCTTTTCCCCTCATTTCACATATCTCTCCCTCTCTCTCTCCCATCCATATTTAACTCTATCTCCATCCATCTCTCTCCCTCTCCCTTAATCCCTCACTATCTCTATCCTTGTCTCTGCCATCACTCTCTCTCTCTTCACCTCTCCATCTCTCTCTTTACCTCTCTTTTCCTCCCTCTCCCCCCTTAGATCTATCTCTTCATTCCTTCTTTTCTTGTTCTCTATCTATTTCTCTCTCGCCCCTCCATCCCCCCCCCCCCCCCATATCCCAATATTTCTATTTTTTCCCTACTCTCTCTAGGTTAGTGCATGGAGCTGGGTTCCACTTTTTGGTGAGAGAGGGCATGTTTTGGATGAAAAACAATAGCTTGATCAAGCCATATTAAGTGCTTGATCAAGTAATATGTGATCCATCAGTTGAGTTGTTTGAGGGATTAAACAATGTAACCTGAGGTTATCTAGAGCTCGATAAAGCCATGTTTTTTAAATTTCCTATGAATACAGCCTAGGCATAGAGTTAAAAAAAAATCTCAATCAAGCCTTCAATCTAGATCACGCTATAGGCTAGATCAAGTTTTAAAGCTAGAACAATTCTTTATTTAACCACATTAAGGGTTCATTTGAGGGTTTCTTACACCCTTGATCTAGCTATTTTAATTTCAAAATCAAGCACGTGATTGAGCATTTTAAGTGCTCGATCGAGTTTCTTAGGTCCTAAAAATCATAGCTTTAGCACCCCTGCTACAAATTTCTCTGCAACCCCATTTTTTACCTTAGCAGATTTAGGGTAGAATTTGTCCTTAAGTGGCGAAGTTGATCATGTTGGATTCGTGAAAGAATCCTCTATCCAATGGAATATGAGTTTGACATTTTTGAATTCATATGGGATTTTTCATCTAATTTATTTTAAACATAATGCTTGAAATATTTTTGCATAGTTTCAAAGGTGCTAAATAAAAATCGATAACATATAATATACACAATGGAAGAATTTCAAAAAATACCACTTCTTTGTTTACAAGCCCTCTTCAAAAGGGTACTTTTGGTTTTTCAATTTATTTAAAGAGTTGAAAAAAATATCACTAGGACAACAACATAATTTTCCACATATTGTCTTTTTTCTCCAAATAAAAATTCACAATGCTTATATGAACTTTGAGGGCTTCAATTCGGTAAAAGATGAAAAAATTGAAATTTCATTGCCACATTTGGCCCAAAAGTGTAACACATATTCATGCATTCACCCTCTCTCTTTCTCTCTCTCTCTCTTCATGTATCCTTCCATTTCTCTTTATCTGCCTCTCCCCCCCACTCTCTATCTACCTATTTCCATTTAAATAATTACTTTTGTCTCTCAATATGATATTCCATATTTGTCTCTATATCCCATTCTCTCTCATTCTCTCTCTCTCTACCTTAATCCATCACTATCTCTCTCCCCCATCACTCATTGCCTCTCTTTCTCTCTCTCTTCTTCCCCTTCTCTCCCCAACTCTTCCCCTCACACTTCTTATCTCCCTCCCTCTCTTCTTCTCCCTTGCTACTTCACTATCTCTATCCCTCTCTCCCTTGTCATGGACTCTTTCTCTCTCTCTCTCTCTCTCTCTCTAACTTTGCTTCTATCTCCCACCCTTTATCCTTCTCTCACCCCCCTTCTCTTATTCCCTCTTCCTCCCTCTTCTACTCTCTTTCTCTCTCTACCTTCCATCTTTGTGTCTTTTCTCCCTTCCTTTATTGTCCTTTATGTCTCCATCCCTCCCTCTCTCTCCCTCAATCCCTCCCCTCTAGTTCTATTGCTATATCCCCATATCTATTTCTCTCTCTCTATCTTTCTCCATACCTCATTGATCCCCCTTCCTCTATTTCTCTATCCGTACTTCCCTCACTCAGTTCATTCCTCACAATAAACCCCCCTCTCACTACAACTTTTTCTCTATCTCCCTTCCTTATCTATCTCTATCTCTCCCATCCTCCTGCTCTATCATTATCATACCCCTTACATCATCCATCTATTTTCCACTCTTCCTCTCTCATCGCCTTCGCCCCCATCTCTCTCTCTCTCTCCCCGCTTCACAACATCCCCCTCCTACTCTGTGTCTTTATTCCTCCCCATGTTCAGAAAAAAATATCCTTCTCTCTCCCTTTCCCACCCTCTTTCCTTATGTTCCTAACTTATTAACTCTCACTCACTCTATCCCCCTCACTCACTAATTCATTCTTTCTCATGCCCCCACCCCCTTCACTCTCTTGTCCCCTTTATCCCTCTCTCTTTCACCCTCTCCTCCCCCTCACCAAAACCCACCTCAACCATTTCCCACCAACTCATTCTTCCCCACACCTCACCCTCTCCCTTTATCTCTCTCTTTCCTTCTCTCTTTCTCTCCCTTGGGCACTCTATCCATCCCTTTCTCACACTCACCATCCCCCAAACCCACATCAACCATTTCCCATGTGTTAAATTCATTAGTTGTAGTAATAGATCGATGTTCCTAGCACTAGAAACATGCACATATTTTTCACAGTAGGAATGCACACATGTAGTTGGTACTGAAAATGTGTAGGCACTATGTGTATACTGACTCTGTTACTTTGGATATATGTTCAAGATCACTAGGTTAGTGGTTTTGGCTATAAATACATGAAAACATCAATTTTTGAGAAAGCCAATTTATATCTCTAACTTTAACATTTTTTTTCTATAATTTGAACAAATCCATTATTGATGAAACTACATACTGATATAGAGTACTCATATATAGAGAGAGAGAGGACTTTGTATGGGTATGCAGTTTCATCAATATATCTATATATTATATATATATATATAATATATATATATATATATATATATATATATATATATATAAATATATATATATATATATATATATATATATATAAATATAATCTGAGTTTTACCATTCTTAATATTTTTTTGTCTTAATAAATATATCAAAATCTTAAAATACATCCCTCGTTTATTTCCACTATAACTTTTTGGGGCCTTAACATTTGTGGGAAAAAAATAAGGTGCACCTAAAAATCTAAAAAATGGATTGTTTGATAATTGGTAAGACCCTTATAGGTTGCACTAATGGAAGACATCATAATTTCAAGGATACAATGACATTCATAATTTGAAAACATATATATATTCTATATATATTATATATTCAGCTATATTCTATATGTAATGATTTAATAAACCATAATAGTAGCATAAATAATTTAATCCTTAAAAAATATAATTCATAAGGTTCTATTAGTGCAACCTTTAGGTCTCTAAATGATGGAACCTTGTTGCAAAGATATGTCAAGTTGTAGAGAATATATTGTTTTCTCGTGCACAACTTATTTTTCAAAATTCATAATCTTATTATATATATATATATATATATAATATATATATATATATATATATATATAAGATTATGAATTTTGAAAAAAAAGTTGTGCACGAGAACAATATATTCTCTACAACTTGACATATCTTTGCAACAAGGTTCCATCATTTAGAGACTAAAAGGTTGCACTAATAGAACCTTATGAATTATATTTTTTAAGGATTAAATTATTATGCTACTATTATGGTTTTAAAAATCATACATATAGAATATAGCTGAATATTCATTAAAGAATATGTAATTTACTATTAAAAATAGTAAAATTTGGGGGATTTTATCAATTTAATCATATATATGTAAAAAATAGTTAATTTTTTAATCAAATTGGTGAATATTTTTTGAGAGAATGTCAAAAAAATATGTAATTTACTATTAAAAATAGTAAAATTTGAGGATCTTATCAATTTAATCATATATATGTAAAAACTAGTTAATTTTTTAATCAAATTGGTGAATAGTTTTTGAGAGAATGTCCAAAACATAACCGATTGGGAAAAAAATTCCCAAAAAAATTTCCCAATTTATATTTTTCATAAAAAATAATGTTCCAGTATCATGAAAACTAAAAATTCACATAGATACATTTTCTACCAGTATAGATATATCTTAACCATGAATCTAGAAAGGGCCAAGAGGGATTAAATTTCTTGATGTGTAAACCTCTTCAAGAGTGAAAAAATTCAAAAAATATTTACACATCAAGTGATTTGATCCCTCATGATGTGTGATATAGCCATGGCCATGATGGATCTATATTGGTTTTCTCTCTTTACAGAGAGTGTTTAATTTTCTATTTTTTAAATTTCATTTTTGAATGCATAAATAGATTGAATTCCTTGAAAATTCCTTCAAACACTCTGATTATGGATTCAATTAGTATGTTTCTATATAGCATTATATGCCACTACTCTGGTTTGAAATATCATACATATAGAATATAGAATATAGATGAATATTCATTTAAAAAAATGTAATTTACTATTAAAAATAGTATATTTTTTGGGCGCATTACCAATTTAATCATATATATGTAAAAATAAATAGTCAAAATTTTAACCACATTGGTGAATAGTCTTTTTCAGACAATGTCCACAAAATAACCAATTGGGAAACATTTGCCCTTAAAAAAATCCAAATTCATATTTTGCATAAAAAATGATATATGAAAACTCAAAATTCACATAGACACAATTTCTACCAATATATATCCTATTAGTCATGGATCTCAAAAGCACCAAGATGGATCAAATTTCTTGATGTTCAAACCTCCTTTAGCATTTTTGAATACATAAATGCATTGAACACCTTGAAAATCTTATAGATTACACAATTTAAATTTACAATTCCAACAAATCTCTATTGGATTTTAGACAAAAGAAAAAGTATATCTAAAAACCAATGACGCTTAGACTTAAAATGTTTTAACCATAACAATTTATTTTTTCATAACAATAAATAGTTTCTTTATAACCATATATCATATATATTTTTCATTGAAATATTCTACTTAAAACGAGAATTGAAATATTTCATTATTTTATCTAAAATGAGGACTGAAATATGTTCCTCATGCATCACATTATCAATATTAAAGTCTTTTTTTGTAATTAATATATTCTTAAATACATATAAATATTGCTTAACCTTACATATTGAAATTTCCTTCTTATTACTCTTTTTTAGTAATTGAAGAATTTTACGTTCAATTACTTTATTTTTTTGGACGTTGGAATATTTTGTTACGGTAAATATTAAACTTTCTTTTATATATTCTCTTTCTATGTGTAAAATTGATATTAAAATAAATTAACTCATTTGGATATTCAAATAGTTTATTCAAGCTATATATTGAATTATTTGGATATTCAAATAGTTTATTCAAGTTATAGGAGTTATTTATTTTTTTCATAACCAAAAGTTGAAAATATAAGAAATTTTTATTTATTTATTTTTAGTTATTTTATCTCTTTCAAAAGTTGATATAAAATTATCTTGCTTCACATAAGAGTGAGAGTGAAATATTTTTACCACACATCTCCAAAAAGAAAGTAGGATTATTAGTGTTTTATAATTCTTTTAATTAAAACTAACCAAATATGCATATTCATTTTTGTTTTCTTATTATAGCCGACATCGTTTCTAATTTAAAGAATATTTTGTTTTTAGTTTAAAATGGAAACTTGCCAACTTCACTTTGAGTACTAATGAAATCACACATCCCCATACTAAGTCACAGAATGCACTTCTCAAAGTACTAAACAAAAATAAATACTCAAATAACCAAATCATTCTCTTACCTTTCATCTTTTTTATACCATTTTCAAATTCGTTGTATAAATATTTTTCATCATCCTTTTAAAATTGAGAAAGGATTATTTTTGCAAATTTTCATTCCCAGTAACATGCATCACCTTTCACCAATTTCAAAAAACAACCCTTCACCCGATTTCCATAAACAAGTAGAACTTTGTTTTTTTGTTGGTCAAGCTTGATAGAACTACATGGTTGTTCAAGGTATTATATACACACTTAAAACACAAACAATGTGAAGTGACGTGACTAATTAATGTTCAAGGTATTATATACATACTTAAAAAACAAGCAATGTGAAATGACGTGACTAATTAATACACTAGTTTCATTCTGAGCTAATTACTACACTAGTTTCATTATGAGAAGTGACTAATCCACGCACTAGTTTACATCTTCATGTGATTAGTTTTAATTTTTCCTAAATAGTTGTATGCTTTTTGATAACATAGTTTGAATCATTCCATTGATTATGTTGTTTTTTTTTTATGTTTTACTTCATTACGTTATTCCTTTATGTTTTACTTAGATATAATATATTAAATTAGATAACTGATGTGGCATAGCTAAAATGGTGGGAAATCATGGAGCATAACGTATTTTAATAAATCTAAACAAATCTAAACATGGATAGGTAAGATATTTTTTTGAAAATTTTAATATAGAATTATTATAGGTCATAGATTCATTGATGGTAGGAAGGATTAAATGGTTAACAAAGAAGTAGTAGAGAAAAGGTTTTGAATTGTTTTGAATGTGTGGTTATTTAGGTGTATTGTATAAATTAAAATTATATGCAAAATAAAATAAAAAGATTAGATGGTATATATTAAAAAACAATATTTGATTAGATTGTATATAAAGGAAAAATTTCAAATAAATTTTGGATTGAAATGAAATTGATTAATGATTATGTTAATTTTATAATTTTTTACTGATTAAAAAAACATTTGTATCTATTTATTTATTTATTTTTAAATAATTTTTAATTTTAAAGAATATTTTTCTATTTATTTTTTAAATATTTTTTATAATTTTAAATTTCTTTAAATTTCAAAATTATATGTCGATTTATGAGCATTTTTACCATTTAGATTATACCAAGTTCACGCCTTGACCTTGGGAAGCAAAAATGTATGAATATAGTAGTGAAAGGCATTTTATAGGGAAGGTCAAATGGCTTAAACAAAGAAAACTACTTCCAATTACATCTTGGTTATCAGAAATAAAAGGTAACCTCATTGCGAATAAAAATTACCTCTTATAGAGCTTTTGTGAACCCAACGTTTCCGACTACCAAGTGAGTCCATCATCAGGGGATGCATCAATAGATATTCTCTAGATCGAATTCTGATGCGTTGTCCATCATATCCCTTCCATAGTAGGATTTGATGTTGTTAAATAATGAATCCATAAAGGTGAGGATAGTTTTAGATAGAGGAGGAATGACCTGTTATAGAGTTTTTGTGAACCCAACGTTTTAGACTACCAAGTGAGTCCATCATCAGGGGATGCATCAATAGATATTCTCTAGATCGAATTCTGATGCACTATCCATCATATCCCTTCCATGGTAGGATTTGATGTTGTTAAATAATGAATCCATACAGATGAGTATAGTTTTAGATAGAGGAGGAATGACCTGTTATAGATTTTTTGTGAACCCAACGTTTCGGACTACCAAGTGAGTCCATCATCAGGGGATGCATCAATAGATATTCTCTAGATCGAATTCTGATGCGCTGTCCATCATATCCCTTCCATGGTAGGATTTGATGTTGTTAAATAATGAATCCATACAGGTGATCATAGTTTTAGATAGAGGAGAAATGACCTATTATAGAGTTTTTGTCAACCCAACATTTCAGACTACCAAGTGAGTCCATCATTAGGGGATGCGTTAATAGATATTCTCCATAACAAGTCATTCCTCCTCTATAACAGGTCATTCCTCCTCTCTCTAAAACTATCCTCACTTGTATGGATTCATTATTTAACAACATCAAATCCTACCATGGAAGGGATATGATGGACAACCCTCACCCTATGAATGGATAATGAGCGAGAAACCCTCTATTTTGGGAAAATAGAGCGAGAAAATCAATGGCGCCCCCCTCTCAAATAAGTAACTTAAAGGCAGTTGAGTGTGCTAACGCACCCTCACCATATGAATAGTGAGTGACCCCTAAGAAGTAAGGGCCCTTGGAAGCGGGAGCTTTGAAAGCCCTTTCTCTGAGGCAGGTCGACTTCATGGATTCTGAAATGCCTCCCTCGGCTCCAAGCTCCACCGGTCGGGTCCACACTGACAAGGCATTCCTATTTGTCATTAGAATTCGATCTCGAGAATATCTATTGACGCATCCCTTGATGATGGACTCACTTGGTAGTCTGAAACGTTGGGTTCACAAAAACTTTATAACAGGTCATTCCTCCTCTCTCTAAAACTATCCTCACCTGTATGGATTCATTATTTAACAACATCAAATCCTACCATGGAAGGGATATGATGGACAACACATCAGATTCGATCTGGAGAATATCTATTAACACATCCCCTGATGATGGACTCACTTGGTAGTCTGAAACATTGGGTTCAAAAAAACTCTATAATAGGTCATTCCTCCTCTATCTAAAACTATCCTCACCTGTATGGATTCATTATTTAAAAAAAATTACCTCGTCACGAAGGTGTTAAAGTATGGTTCATCTAACTAATAATAAAAATGAATAATGACAAATTCGGATGACCGAGGGCAATCAAATGAAAGTCAAAATCAAGTGAAATTCACAACTAGACATGACAATATGGTTTGTAAAACTCTAAAAGTACACAAATTTTGAAATATAAAAATTTGTACAAATAAATTTGTATTTTTTATTTTCAAAATTATTAATAAAAAAAAAAATATTAGAATTTAATATTTCATAACTTATATGATAAATAATTTACGAATCAAGAACATGCCAAACCTTGCTAAAAAGATGCTTGAAGTATATCTCATAAAAATGATTTTCAAATCTCTATTTAAATACAATCTCATAGTTTGGAAGCTTTCTAATCTCATCGGGGATAACCATCAAATTACATCCCCAAAGATTGAGATACTTCATATTTTTAAGTTCTCCTATTCGACATGGAAATGATTTTAGCTTTTTACAACCATCCAGATATAAGAACTGAAGATCTGAAAGATTACCAATCTCTTTAGAGATATCTACCATGTCAGTGAATGCCAAATGTAGATATTCAAGTCGTCTCAATTGCCAAATTGATGTTGGCAGTGATTGTATGGTCGTGCAATGAAAATCCAATACCCTTAATGAGGAAAGGTTGAGTAAATATGCTTCTGGAATTTCTTTGAATCCTTCATTCACTCCCAACTCTAAAGAAACTAGTTTGGGACATCTCAATTCTTTTGCTGACAAAGACTTTATATCATTTAGCAAAACTGATATTCGCTTGCAATCATCCAAATTTGGAATGTCAGGGAAATGTTGAAGACATTGCCCTGCCCTCAATACACATTCTCCGGGTTCTCACCAATATAAATTGCCATGTCGTGGACAACATCCTGAACTCTAATGATGCCCTCTTTGTCATGCCCCTACCATAGTGGCACTCTTCCAACCGCATGATGGGGTGCGGCACCACCATACACTTTTTTTTTAACAATATTTGTAAGTGTGGACTACATCTACTTTCTATACTTAGTTTATTTTTCAACTTTACCAAGCACTTATCTTTCGTTAACACAACGTAAGCATTCACATTACATTCATCATCATCATCATTATCATTTTAACCATAAAGTGCACAACGGATATAAACCAGGAGGGGCAACTCTCTGCAATATGAGTCTGCCCAAACAATAATGATAATCTTCAATTTTTACAAATTTACAATCAACCTACAAATTTTACACTTTGGACTGCACATCGTGCAACCTCACCTTTTCACTGGGCAAAGGCACCCATCGGTCTCCTCCACCATTCCTCCGTTCAACAAGTTGTTCGTCGTTTCATCGAACGCCCTCACTCACCCTTGGTTCATTCAATCAAACACCCTCACTTGCCCTCGGTTCGTTCAACCGAACGCCCTCGGCTCGTTCAGTCAGATGCCCTCACCCGTTCAACCGAACGCCCTTAGCTCATTCAGTCGGACACCTTGCCTATTCACCCAAATGCCTTCGCTCGTTTCAATCGGCGCCTTCACCCATTCACCCGAACACCCGCAGCTTGCTTCACCCAGCACCTTCACCCATTCAGCCGAACGGCCTCAGCTCGTGTCAACTGAGGCCTTCACCCGTTCAATCGAATGCCCTCAGCTCGTGTCAACCAACGCCCTCGCCCATTCAACTAAATGCTTGCATCTCGTTTCACTTGATGCCTTCACCTGTTCAGTTGAACACCCTCACGTGTCAATCGACGCCTTTGTCTCATTTAGCCAAATGCCCTCGCCCATTCAATCGAATGCCTGCAGCTCATTTCACCCGGCGCCTTCGCCCGTTTAGCCAAACGCCCTCATCTCGTGTCAGGTAAAATTTTAAGAACCACCCCAAATTTATATGTATAATAAATGGGCTAATCCCCATGATACATAGGAAAAATGGGAGGAAATTTTATCAATAATATAATATGCATATATGATTTTTTTGGCGAATCTCTCACCAAATTATATTATCTTGTACAGTGATGGAGAATCTTTCACTGAATTATAAAATCTTGTAAGATCTTGGCAAATCTTTTACTGAATAATAAAACATTGTGAAGTCTTGGCGAATGTTTTGTTAAAGTATGAAACCATATATGATAATAAGAAAAAATATTCATTATACTGTAATATAGTAACATACATGTTTGGAAAAGAGAAAGATAATTTTCTCTTCCTACAAACAATGTTCCAAGTTTCAGTGGTCGTGTTTGTCAAGGTTCTTACAATACATTCTTTCATATCCTTCTATTAGTTTCGATAATATTCCACAACAAAGTTCTTGTAGGTGTTGATATTGACCACAAGTTATGTCAAGGTAGGAGAGATTAATCTTTTCTCTACAACTTTTGTCAAGCTACCACTTTTTTAAAGTTATCAAATTTATTTCTTATTCCATAGACTCCAATTGCTAGATAAAAAAAAACACATCAAGTTTGTTTACCCCAACATGCAAACAAGTAGCAAACCCCAACTATAGTATATAAGAAAGTATTAGGTATCCCAAAGGCTTGAAGGGGATCTAATTGAAAGAAGTGACCATTGTGAGAAGCCTTCCAATCAATATATGAATATATAAATGTAGATTTATTATTATTTAATTGGAAATCTTCAATTAAATAATAAAATTTAATTACGTCTCTCACAATCTAAATTGCTTATTAGCCTAATTCACTACCCTCATATGTCTCACATTTTTTAACAGCATTGTAACATGTAGATTAATTTCCTTTTTGGTGAACAATCTCCACCTTTTAGGAAAACATGGTGCAATGGCTCCAACCCCTACAGATCATTAGGACAAACAAAGAATAGCACAGAAGATGAAAGGTTGTACAAACCAGCTTATTTTTCAAACAACTAATCGAACATCAGTACCTAAAATTTTTCATGAAGATATCATATTGAGAATGTTTGAAGAATGGTGGGAAATCTTATGCGAGGGTGATGCCGAAAGAGTGATAAGGTTTCACTATTTTGAATTTTTTTTGTTAAATCAGAAAAACCAATATTAATGGAGATATTGGTAGTTTTTACTAAATTTTGTGAAATGACTAAATGTAGCTTTAACAATTCACCTTAAGATGTTTTTACAATATAATTTCCTAAGTCTATTTAATATCTTCATTATCATAAAAACCAACGTATATCCATCTTAACTCCACATCTACCACTCACTCTTAGAGGGATGAAATCTATTTATCCCTCTAAGCACTTGGTAGACCCAGAGTTAAGATGGATCTAAGATGATAGAATTTCCACTTTAAATAGTCTATGCTCACATGAATACCATGGTATTACCATGGGTTAATACAATGTGCTCACATGAATACCATGGTATTACCATGGGTTAATACAATGTGCTCACATGAATACCATGGTATTACCATGGGTCAATACAATGGGTTGTCATAAACCCGGAGCTTAAAAATTACTATTAGTAATTTATAAAAATCAATAAAATTAATAATTGATTTTTATTTTATTTTTATTTTAAACAAGTTAAAATGTTTAACATACATTAAATTACAACACCCATTTTTACTCTTGATCCACCAAGCCTCGAGAGGGATCAAATATTTTTTCACTCTATGCTAATTTGCATATCAGGATATTTGATCCCTCTCCGGGCTTAGTAGATCCAGAGTAAAGATTGATCTATGCTGGTTTAATTCCCCCCTTTAAATAGGCTACATTCCACGTGAATACCATGAGTCAATACCATGTGCTATTTTTTTTTTATTAATACTAATATTAGAGTTAATAATGTTTTTTTGACCCGGATGCGGGTGACACGTTGTTTGAAGAAGGCCACGTGACAGCCATGAGGAGTCACCGGGACGAAAGCAATCCCACCTGCGATTAATGAAGCTCATTAAACGCGCTCTTAATGGCATTCAATGCCAGTCCTATCGCCCGAGCTACCAAAGAATTAAGGCAGAAGTCGTCAGAATGTTTGGGCGCGAGGATTTCAGGTTGATAGGCCTGTCTGAACAGGCAAAGAACTTCGGCTCTTCTCTGCAAGGAAATGTGGGTTTGTGGGCAGAGAAGGGGAGGGTAAACGTGAAGCAGAGTCGCTTCAGAGGCAGGGAGCAGCGTGAGATCTGGTCCCTTCTATCAAGTATTCTCACGGAGAGTCGAGTTAAGAAAACCCTGTTACAGATTGGCAGGTTCAGAATGCCGCTTCGAGGTCATGCTTCGCCACGTCGTGGAAGGAACCCTGGTGGCATTAGCATTAATAGCCCGCGGAGGGTCTCCCCGCTGGCTTTTGCTTCACCCAGCTCCCCTGGATCTGACGGTTCCGACTCAGATACCAACAACTCAGTGCAGACGATGAAATTCAAGTACATCCGCCGCACTAAAAAGCCTATAGTTTCCACCTTAATTACTGTTGTATTTACGGAGGAAGATGACGAAGATGATAAGGGTAAGGGGATTTCTGAGGAGCTGGAGCCAAGCTCCAACAATTCCTCCCAGAGCGGAAGCCAGGAGGAAAGCTCCTACCAACCCTCCTCTCAGAGCAAGCTCGACGAGGAAAGCACAGCTGTGCATTCTGAGGAGCAGCATGAAGCCCTTTGCGAAATATGCAGTCTTATTAATATGGATATTACCAGCTCGGCCCAGCACCAGGAAACGGATTCCCAAGCTCAGACGTTGCCTGCAGAAGACAAGAAGCCGGCACGCTTCTTTGGAGGTCGCTTGTATCCCATCCTCCCTCCAGGAATTCTGCGGCTGGAAGACATTCCGGCTGGGATGGAAATTGAGTGTGTTCCTGATCCTAAACGGGAGGAGGCGGAATGGGAAGCAGAGCAGTTAGATGCAAAGCAGAAGGACGAAGAAGAATAGGTGACAGCAGAGGAAAGAAAGGATTAAGGTATTTTCCAGCGTTTTTCTTTTTGCCTATGGTTTTTTGTTCGAGTACCACCTGCGCTCAGCCTGTCTATGGTCTTGACTCCATGCGCCACCTGTGCCCCATTCGGGAAGCAACGTGCTTGCCCCTATGCTCAGCTCGCCTCAGGTTTTGGTTACGTGTGCCCAGTTCGGGAAGCCTAGAATACCTTCAACGCGTGTCCTCTCTCAACAGGCTTACTTGCTTTTTGTTTATGCCTTTTGTTAAAATTCCAGGTCTTTATGTTTAATTCTGCAAACTGGAATTGTAATTGTGAGAATAGGTACTTTGTTAAAGCCTGTAATCACAATTTTTGCTTGGAAAACTTGACAGAGAGCTGTTCATACGCTCTCAGAGGTTTCGACCTCTTGTATATATCTTTTTCTCTTTTCTTAATATAAATAGTTTAGCATTTGCCCAGAAAAAAAAATAATACAATATTATTATTATTATTATACTAAATAATTATATTTTTATTATTATTATTAAATATTATTTTTACATGGTCGTCATCATCATTATTATGAGCTAATATTATAATAATAAAATCCACATATATTATTATGAATATTAATTGTTAATTATTTATTATAGTTATTATTAATTATAATAATAATTCTTAAAAAAATTACACATAATATTTCTTTATCTCAATTCTAATTATCATTGGGATCTGGTTGTTTATATGAGTGATATTTATTATAAATAATATTATTATAATAATATAATAATAAATATATTATATTATTATTATAATAATATTATAACTATTATATTTAAGTATTAAGGGTTTCCGCAGTGCATTCTATTAGATATCATTTTGGGATTCAACTACGTTAAGTAAGTCATTCATCTATGACCATTTCCATGAGAGGTAGTCATAACTAATTAATTTCTCATGATTTTTGAATAGTTCACTTAGCACTCATTCCATGGGGTGATGCTCACATGGGTGAAGAAGTGGGATTGAAACTAGTGAAATAAATCAGTAAGTCATTCATCTATGACCATTTCCATGAGAGGTAGTCATAACTAATTAATTTCTCATGATTTTTGAATAGTTCACTTAGCACTCATGGCATGGGGTGATGCTCATAGGGGTGAAGAAGTGGGATTGAAACTAGTGAAATGAATCACATAGCTTCATTCGGGGCTTACACCCCGTAACCAAGACTTCCGGAGAGGTCACCCATCACAGATTGCCTCTTGCTCAAACAAGCTTAACTATTACATTATTATAATAATGTAATGGTAATATAATATTATTATCAGTTATTATTCTTATTAATTAATATTACTAATATTATTATGATTAATATTACTATTATAATTTAATATATAATTATAATAGATAAGAATATGGTGATTATTTTTATATAAGCTATTAATAAATATAAAATAATTGGTTTTTTAAAATACACATAATATCTCTTATCACAATTCTAATTATATTGTACCACAATTGTTATTAGAGTTAATAATAATATAAAAATAATTATATATTATAATAATAATATATATATTATTATATAATAATACCAATAAATTATTAAATATATAATCATCATTATATTATTAAAATAATAATCTAATATTATTATAATATTATGATGAGTTATAATGATGATGGTGGTGGTTAATGTCCACTGAGACCAAATTGGTTTATTGGACCTATAATTTCTTTAGTTTTTAATTGTGTGGCTCCTCGTCTTTCTTGGTGAAATTGGTGTTGCAGCTTTCTTTTTTTTTTTCTCTACAGTCTTCCAACTTTCTTTATCTTGCATTTCCTTCATCTCTTCTCGTTCTTGGGACATTGGCGTATTAGCTTCACAATTTATTGTGTTCGTCCTTTTGAAGATAGTCGGAGAAGAAGTTCGGTCTAGGAGATCTGCTTTGCTGTTAAATGAAGATTTATTTTGTTCGGTATTCGAATCCTCATAACTGTTGATGCTTGAGGAGTTGTCGAGTTCACTCTTTTGTTGTTGAGTGAGACTTTCCCCTTGCTTGTCTTGAGAGTTGTTTCTTTTTTGCCCGATTTCTTGTGATTCAGAGTTTTCTCGAGAGTATTCTTCTTTCATGACAGTATAGTGTTCTTTTTGTGCTCCTTCCCACCATGTAGATCTTTGGTGATTTTTTCTAACAGAATTTTTCTAAGAGGCTTTTGGGCAATTTTGGCTAGGTGACTTGTCTCAAAGCAGGATTGACATTTGAAGATGAAACTTTTATAATCGGGTTTTTGGTTCCACACATAGTCTTTACTTGTTAGGTGTATCTTAGCTGGGAATCCGGCGCTGAAGTCCATTTCCACACAGATGTGTGCATAGGTGGTTTTGGCATATTCCTCTGTTTCTGGGCACCTTTAGTAAAATTTCCCAATTGCATTTCCAATGGCTTTTAGCGAGGAGAAATTCCAAAGATGCAAGGGTAGGTTTGGGAATCTTACCCAAACTCGTGTTGAGGTTATGACTGTTATTGAGGGATCGAATGATGAGTTCCATGGCTTCATGAATAGGCTTGAGTTTTCCCAAAACCAAGGGCCAGAATCTAGAATACATTGTCTACTTGGTTTTCAAAATCTACTATAAAGAAACCCCTAGCACAAGAATAGATATTAATTGCATCAGGGATTACAGGCTTCCATACCTCTGAGATCCAACTGTGGAAAGCTGTCAGCCGCGGCCAAAAACCATTGAATTGGCAGATTAGGGCACTTTCAGAGAACTTCAAAGCCTCATCGAGTGAGACCTTGACAACCTAGATAGTGGGAGCTAGGGCTTCACTGAGGATAAGGGCAGGAGCTTGCCTATATTCGAAGATGTAAATATATAAGAATATTGTTGTTATTATTTATATAATTATTAATAATGATAAATAGTTGTTGTTTAAAAATAAACATAAGAATTATTAAGGTGGTCTATATAAGCATATCCGCGTATATCAACCACATTGGAAAATATAGTTGTATTAATATATATGATTATATATGCCTATCAACGTATATCAATTACATTGGTAAATGTGATTGTGCTAGTTATTATTCTCTTCAATGTCAAATTAATATATATAACTTTATCTAACAAAAAATGTTTAATTATATTAAAAAAAAATAAAAAAAAACGTTAAATAAATATTCATATAATTTATTTTACAATTTTATTATTGTTTAAAGCACATACAACATATTATGACATAAAAATATTTTATTAAATTAAACAACAAATAACCTTAACTATAAAACCTTATATTTATACAACAACAATAACATGAACCTATCTATTGCAACTTGTTGTCCGTCCCTACAATAATAAACCCACATTTTCAATGTCCTCTCAAATCTACTATAGTGTAGTGTAATAATAAACACATTTATTTCTGCCCACCATCATATAAAACAATAATCTAAACATTGGTATATAAACACACATTTTCGGTATTCCATCAAATGTGCTATTGTCTACTTCAATAAGAAACACATTTATTTCTGCCCATTATCAACGGTACTTTTGTAAAACACACATTTTAGGTATCCATCAAACGTACTATTGTACAGCAACAATAAACACATTTATTTGGTGATGTAAATCACTGGTGAGTTGTATCTACGGTGAAGATATAAATGCAATTAAACATCAATATCGGAGTTCATTTCATCTTACATCATAAACCTTCCACGTTTAGAACGTATAATAAAGATTTTCTTTTGGTTGTCACAAAACCTTTAAAAGCAAAAATATCGGAGCCTGATTTTTGCTCTCCTAAGAATCCAATCAAATTGATGCAGTCTATAATTTGCTGCTCCATGAGATTCCTGTTGATTTTTCAATCAGTGCTTTCTACAATGTTGATTATTCAGCGCCTTCTAGCATAACCTAATACCTATAACTTACATACCAAATCAGATTTATAATTTGGGTCACTCGGATAAATCAACTCTAAATAAAATACAGTATATCTGTCAATGTGGAACTCGTGAGCTCAATTTCGTTCAGATAAAGTCAAAGGAAATAGAAATATGAATCAATAACAATAAATTTGAGAATCGAAATTGGATCAGAACATATCTGCTATTTGGCGTACGTGCCATGCTCTCTATTGTAAAGAAGGACAGCCTGTTTCATATTTTTACATCACAGAGCGGCCATTTATTTTCATTTCAATTTTGCACAGTACAATTAATGTTTTGAATTCATGTAGTTTTAACAAAAATTATAAATTAGTTTGAGAAACAATGAGAATTTTTGTGAGGTTATAATAAAATTTGGTGAGATTTTTTGAAAATCTAAATTACGGTTTTTCAACATTAAGATTTTGAATGCTTTAAAAATTTTTGATGTTATTGAATCCATTTCCACTTTAAAAAATAATAATTTAAAAACTCAACATTCTAATTTTTTAATTTCCTTTTACCAAATTACAACAAAAAAATTTATAGTCCCTACAATTTGTAGGTAATTAGACAACACCTTTAAAATTTGACATAACACATACAATTAATGGGCTTTATATTCTCCTGGGTTCATACATGAAGCATTTCCAAACTAAGTGTCAGTATTAGTATGACAACAATAGAGCTTTTAGGAAAGCCTTATTTCCAAGCCTATTGTAACATAAATGCGCCCTGACATGGGCGTGATATAACAAGATATAACAAGCCCCGGTGATGACAGAGAAAAAAAAAATAAGGACATGTTATATAGTGTCCATATCAGTACACATTTACTTTACCCATATCAGCCTGGATTTACTTTACAATAAAGCTGGAAATAAGACTTTCCGAGCTTTTCCATCCAAACGTACTCTCAGCACTAATCTGACAACAATAGTACACTACCTTAAGAAAACAAATCATTGCAAAAATAAGTTCATAGCGATGAATTGCCACTAAGTTCATAGCGATGAAATGCCACTAATCTGACAACAACGGTACATTGCATTATAGAGAAATCATTATAAAATAAGTTCATACCAACGAAATGAGAGACGAACCAAATAAAATATTTTTTATAATGTTAATTTTAGATAATGCCATTTAATTTTTAACTAAATAACAAGTTAATTTTAAACTAAATAACAAGTTAATAATCAATGGCTTATCCAATGTCTGATACTGCCGAGGGATCATAATGTTCTCTCGAAATTACTTGGTAAAAGCCTTTCAATTAGACACGCAACATCAAATACTACTCGTTGTAAATTTCTACTGAGTTGGGCAATTATTAGCCGCTTCTTATGTGCTTTAGCTTTGAGGCTTGTTATCTCTCGAGTTTGCTTGCATAAGTGTCGTTACTATAGTGACTTTAGCGATGTGGATTCGCTAACGTGGATTTGGTTTTAGTGGTGTACTCATGGTCCAGTTTACAGACTATGTAGTTCGGTACGTATTAAAGGTTTAAACTTATATGAAATGTATTGATGTGTTAGGTTAGTTAGCTTCGAAACTTTTATAATTGTATTTATAGTCCAGGTTACACACTAACTTGATAATAGAGAAGGAATCCAGCTTAGGTAATAACTTGATAATAGAGAATGAATCTAGGTTAGACCTTAACTAAATAATAGAAAATGAAAACTTTTATAAGTGTATTTATATTCCATACTACATGGTAAATAGATAATCAAGATAATATTCATGTTTGAGAAAGAATAGATAATATTCATGTTTGAGAAAGAATAGAGAAGAAATAATAGTTATGTTTGAGAAGTTGGTTTACGTTTTAATTTTATTTATGGTTTAGCGGTGTAGATTTATCTAGTTTTGGGTTTATTATACATTTATTATGTATGAAAAGGGTTGGGTTTATCAAACATTTATCATGTATGAAGAGGGATCTTATCTTTTGGGGTGACTTTTTTTTGGAGTGTAAAACTTGAGGAAAGGTTTGCATCTCTATTTATTTGATACCTCACAATATATGATAGATCCCAAGTTAAATACCAATCTAGATGCATTTAACTCTAGATTTATGGCTAAGAGAGATCAAATCCATGGAGGTGACCCTCTCTTTCGAGCGTAGAACTTGAGGAAATGCTTTTGTTTTCCATTCATTTGGTTGTTGTTAAAAAGCTTTGTGGTTCATCTACACCATGTCTTACTTTTTCCTTGTTAAAAAGATTTGTGGTGGCTTTACATTATGCTTTACTCGAGGTGACCTTCTCTTTGGAGTGTAGAACTTGAGGAAAGGATTTTGTTTTTCCTTCATTTGGGGGTTGTTAAAAAGCTTTGTGGTGGATCTACATCATGTTTTACTTTTTCCTTGTTAAAAAGCTTTGTGGGGGTTTTACATTATGCTTTCTTTGGCTCGCCTTACCATAACATTCTCTTCTTTAATTCAGTATGTGTTGGATGGGTTGAATGATTTGTATGTCTATGCTTGGATGCTTTGAGTGGTTTGTGTGATTGTGTGTATGGATTTGGATAGTAATGCTTATGCATGTTACACTTGTTGTGTTGTATTTCTATATGTATATTTAATTTTCTATTAGTAAGTGGTTGTTGATGAGCAAGCTATAAGAAATTTTCAATAATTAATTTGTAGTTCCCAAGAAGATTGATTTTGCACATCTATTTAATTTAATTCTAGGTATGGCAACTTTTGATACTGAATTAATTAATAAAATTATCTTGAAGATTATTTTTAATAACTTACTACCTCAAGTTTACTCTTGAAATAGTTTGTTTTTTTGCAAATGTTTGAAATAATTTATTTCCTCAATAAGAGTTTGAATATTAATTTTTTTTAGTCTTTTTTTCAAAGTCAAGAAATAATGTATTTTGAAATTTTTTTAATGAGTGACCAAATTTACAAATTATCTACTTCTCCTAACAATTATTACATGTCCATTTTCTATATCTTAAAAATGGATCTTAAATAGTATTTTGATGAAATTATTTGAGAGACTATGTTTTGAATATATGTAATTGTTCGTTACTAATTAGTCATTGATCAAGAAGGGAAACCATTTTGTCAATATTTAATTTGCAATTTGCACATCTATTTTATTTAATTCAATGTATATTTTTGACACCTAATTAATTCTTAATAGTATCCCAAGACGTACTACTAAATATATCTTGAAGAATATTTTTAATAATTCACTGTGTCAATATTAGTCCTGAAATAATTTATTTCATTCAAAAATATTTTGATGATTTTTTTATGCATCCTTTGTTTTGCAAAACCAAGAAATAATTTATTTTTTATTTTTTTAAATGAGTTGTTTACAAATTCTCTAAATTATTTGTTTTTCCAAACAATTATCACATCTCCATTTTATATATATCTTAAAAATAGATCTTAAATAGCATTTTGATGAAAAAAATTAAAGAGAATATTTTGAATGTGTATAAATATATATGCTCCTCTAATAAATATTTTGAATATATTGTTGTGTGCAATTGTGGGTTAGTAATTTTGAATATATGTAATTGTTTTGGATATTTGTAAATATATCTTTTCCTATAATAAATATTTTGAAGATATACGATATTTTGTTATTTATTAGTTGTTTATGAAAAAGGGAGGCAATCACGTCAATAACTAATTTTTAGTTTGCAAGAAGATTGAATATTTTTTTTTTTTGTTTTTTCTGAATAAGGCTAATTCTATTATAATACAAAAAAGTCAAAAATTACATAGGAGTTACAGAAGGGCCATGGCTCAGTAATCCTACCCAGAAATTGTTCATTTACCCAGATTGCATCTTTCAAAATTGAACACAATCAAAATTGAATTACTGCCTTCTGTTGTATCTACTGCCTCTAAGACTCGAAACCATGACTCTAAACAATGCATAACAGGGACCCGTAGACATACAGACATATATACCCAAACGGCCGACACATAGACAGACATACCCATGCTGTCGAACTGATACATAGACACAGAAAACAAAGACAAAATATAGCTCTTACGGCCTAGGTTGCCGAGAGCGAGCTGCTTGTCTTGCTCATTCATCGTCTGTGGTGTAGGGCGCTTCCTCAATTTGGCACCCAAAATGTAGAGAGCCATCAAAATCAGAGAGAGGGATCATCACGCTAGAAGGCCGTCCCTGAACAGGCGCGCTTGGACCTGCAAGAGCTGGTGGACAAGCTATCGGGGAGCTTTCCCTGTCAGGCTCGCTTGGACCTGCAAGAGCTGATGGACAGACTAAGGGGGAGCTTTCCCTGACAGGGCATTGCAGGTCGATAATAGGCCCTGTCCCATGAACATGAGGAGGAAAATCCAGAGTGGCTTCTGCCGATTCTCTAAGAATATCAGAATGCTCAACTGTTACAGAGATAATAAAAGTGGAATTAGCGAGAGCGCAGGGTATCCGATACCTAACCATAGGATGCTCGTCATGCCCATAATCCATTCTTTGTTCGCTCACCATTCCTCTGCCGCTCCCAGCTTTATTGCCATGGAAATGTTGCGGCTCAGACGTAACTTCGACGGAGGAGGAAGGAGAAGTGGGGGCAGTCCTCTGGGTGGTGGCCCATTCGCGAGAGCCTCCGCGCCTACTGCACATTCTCTGTCGCTCACCCCGCATTTCTGAATTCCGAAGATGAACTCGCGTGCAGGAACCTGGTGAGGAGGACTTAATTAGGACGAGGGCTGCCAAATTGAGCTCACAACGCCGATTTCTCTCGCGTATGGCAGTCCCTGAGTTTGCTGTAGAGCATGGATGCTCTTGTTCCCTTCCCCACTCCACCGAGTGATGCACCAGTGAAGCAGCAGAATGCCAGACGAATGCAGTGGTATGCACAAATGCCAGAGGAGTTCCGGGTGTATTAATCTCCATCGCGCAGTTAGCCAGGCAGCGGAGTATGGACGACATGACCAGCATTAATGTCGGCATTAGTTCTACAACATGCGAGCCTCCTTTATCTACCGCGGGGTACTGCATGTCACTAATGGGCTGACACCTGCCATGTGATGCCCCATCTGTCCGCTACGCCTATTAGACACCCGCATCCGGGAGGGAGAGATCTTTCTGCACCAAAGAAATGCAGTCCTTTTTGAGTTTATCATCATCTACCATATCAACTGAACCTGAGAAGTATGGAATTAACTGAGATGCACCCTGGTTAGCTAGCGTGTCTGCTACTTGGTTAGTTATCCTTCTTACGTGCTGGAAGGTGATGCTTGGGGGTTTTTTTAGTTTTTCCTCCAGTGATTCCAGTCGGCTTAGCAATCGCCAGCTTGAAGCGACCTTAACAGCTGGAGTACCTACCTGTATTCTTTGTGCAACAGCTATAAGAATGAGAGAGTCTCCTTCAACCTCCAGAGGGAAGAAATGTTTTTGTTCTGCTATGCATATGCCTGCCCAGAGTCCTTCCATTTCTGCTGCATTGTTAGTATCTTTGCCAATCGATCCATAGAATATATGCAGTATTTCTCCAGTATGGCTTCTAAAAATTCCTCCAAAGCCCGTGGGTCCGGGATTTCCTTTAGCAGACCCATCAAAATTCAGCTTGTAGGAGTTGTTTGCCGGAGGGAGGCAGCTTGCTGATGAGGTGGTACTAATTGTGGGACGAATGCTGACCTTTGCTAGAACGGAGAGATCCAAATTTCATGCTTTCAGAATGTCGCATTCCTTTGGAGAGTCTGGCAGATCTGTAGCAGACCATGTTCTGATAGCAAGAGTTTCTTGTAAATTCTTTTTGAAGATGAGCCACAGATCATCTATTGACCTGAAGGTATTATTGAACATTCTATAGTTTCTTTCCTTCCAGAGAGTCCAGTATAGAAAGCCTGGTAAAAGACTCCACAGAGAGTTGAGAAGCTGGCTCTTAAAAGGGTTCTTGGTCCATTTCCTTGTATTTTCTGTTACATCTTCCATCCTTGCTTCCGATCTCATGTTGCAGTTTTCAACTTTCTTCCAAAGTTGCGTAGCTAGCTGACAAGTTTCCATTAGATGACTGATGGTATCAGAGTGGAGGTTACAATTTGGGCATCGTGATGGCCCAATGAATCCGCGTTTTATGAGGTTGTCCCAAGTGAGTATGCGTTGTTTGCTGAGAAGCCATAAGAATGTTGAAATTTTGGGCCATAGTCTTGGCTGCCAAACCTTTTCCCAGATTCGGTCCCTGTTTGCCTGGATTTTTTAATACCTTAGCTGATGAGCTTCTTTAGTGGTGAATGTTCCTTTGGGCGTGTGACCCCATATTAGTCGGTCCTGCTGGGTGGAGTATCGAATTCTTCTGTAGGTGAGTTCTTGATCTATGTCAGAGTGTGATTCTCCCTGCCAATCCATCTGCCAAAGGCTGGCCTGCTTCCAGATTCGGAAGTCATGATTTGAGGATTGTTGCCAGAATTGATGCATGCAAGTAAGGTTTGCCTGCTGCATCTGCATTTGCCATAGAGGCTTTTGAAATAAAGTTGCCAGCTTTGGGAGTTGATACCGTGAGTCTTCCGAGAACCTTGCTGTTGTACCTGAGTGAATCTCCCAAAAACTGTGCTCTTGAATGAACTTGCTATGGAGCTTTGCAGTGTTCCATATTGGTGATCCTAGGGTTGTGGAACTAATTCTGATGAGATCTTTCCATTGACTAGCTGGGGCATATTTTGCTTGCCATAATCTGGCCAATGGTGAGTGTGGCTTGGTGATCCAATTCCACCACATTCGTGCTCCCATTGTATTATTACTTTGAAGTGGATCTCGCAAGCCTAAACCTCCCTCTAATTTTATTTTGCAGACTTCTTTCCAGTTGACAAGAGCCCATTTTTTGTTTAAGCCAGAGGAACCCCAGAGGAAGTTGCGTTGAAGGTTGCAAATGGTTTTGAGGACCCATTTTGGAGCTTCCATAATGGAAAAGAGATACAAAGGCATAGCCTGTAAAACCGATTTGATTAATACCAGTCTACCAACCATGTTAAGAGCCCAGAAAGTCCAAGATGAAAGCTTTGATTCTAATTTATCTAGAAGAGTCTTCCAAGAGGCATGTTTGACTGCAGAGTCCGCAAGGGGTGCCCCTAGGTAAGTTGAAGGCAGCTTGGAAATGGTATACCCCAGAATTCTGGCAATGTTCCTTTGTGTAGAGGGGGGGGTGTTGAAGAAGAAGAGCTGAGACTTCGAGGTGTTGATGGATGTGCTAGATGCTTCGGAGAAGATGGAAAGCAGGGATTTAAAAACGGAGGCTTCTTGTGAAGAAGGATGTCCAAATAACATGGTGTCATCAACAAACTGTTGATGTGACTGAGAAGGAAGACCATGAATAGAGATGCCTTTTAGAGCTTGGGAGGAAACAGCTGATTTAAGAAGTCTACTGAGACCTTTTACCATTAGAACAAAGAGAAAAGGAGAGAGAGGATCCCCCTGTCTGATGCCCCGAGAGGGGCGAAAGGGTTTGGAGGGCGAGCCATTCAACAGGACAGAGAAGCTGGGAGAGGAAATAAGGTTCATGATCCATCTGGTCCAAGTAGAACTGAAACCAAAAGCCAATAGCATTTTTGAATGTAATTCCAACTGAGTTTGTCAAAGGCTTTAGAGAGATCCAGTTTTAGAAGCATACCTGGTTTTTTTAGAAGCTTTAATGAGTGAATCACCTCATTTGATAGAATAATACCATCCATGATCTGCCGACCTTCGACATATCTCGTTTGTTCCTGGAGAAATGAGTAGTGGAAGGAGAGGTTTGAGCCTATTCGCTATGACCTTAGTGATAAGCTTGTAGATTACATTGCATAGCGCTATAGGTATGTAGTTTTCAGGCTTACTCGCTTCTTTACTTTTTGGAACCAATGCTATGAAGGTCGTATTGAGGGCCGAGAGTATCCAATGCATAATTCGTGATTCCTCCACAAGTTCCCAAACTTCAGCTTTGATGAGCTCCCAGAATTCATGGAAGAAATTGGATGTGAAACCATCCGGCCCTGGAGCCTTGCCATCCTTAAGTTGGTTCATAGCTTCTTCAACTTCCTTTAGTGATATAGGTTGAAGCAGTTTATTGTTGTGGTCCTCTATTATTATTCGAGGGATGTGTTGCGTGATCGTTCTGATTGCCTCATCTCTGTTACCTGTGGGCTCCCTGAGGATATCCTGAAAGTAGCCTGTGAATTCCTTCTCCATATCTTCACGTGCTTCTATTCTTTCCCCATGTTGATTGTTTATGAAGGTGATGTTGTTGTGCATACGCCTTTGGATGGCTGTTTTATGGAAAAATTTGGTGTTCTTTTCCCCATCTTTTAGCCAATTGATTCTGGATTTTTGATGCCAGAGAATTTCCTCTTGCCGCCTGCGTTCTTCTATTTGATTCCAAAGGATCTGCTCTTGTTGTGTCTGTTCCTCTGTTCTGCCTTCTCGAATGAGAGTTTGTTGAAGTGCTTCCATTTGCTTTTCCAGCCTCTGGCGATTCTCCTGTATGTTGCCAAATTGTGTGCGATTCCAGCTCTTGAGGACTTGTTTTAAGTTTTTCAACTTTTGTTGGAATTGATACATTTTGGCCCGCTCTGGCGGGATAAAGGACTTCCATGCTTCTTCTACCACTGTCTTGAATTTTGGATTTGTAAGCCAAAAGGCCTCGAATCGGAAGGGTCGATTGTAGCGAGTGCCGGGCCTAGACCATTGTAACATGATTGGCCAGTGATTAGATCCTCCTTGGGGTATGATTGACGCATTAATGTACCCACCTAGATGTATTGCATTGTCCGATAGGAGCAACCTATCGAGCTTGGAGGCTATATGATGAATGCCCCTGCGTTTATTAGTCCAAGTAAAAATTCCATTTGAGGTTGGAATGTCCATGAGTTGATTATTTTGAATAAATTCTCTAAGACCATTGTTGTCACTCTCTAGCCTGGTTCCGCCTCCTATTTTTCTTCCATCGATTTTATGATATTGTAGTCTCCTCCTCCGATCGAGAGGGGGTACTGCCTGTTCTTGTTTATAATAGAGATTGTTTCCAGCAAATCTAGTTTTTGCTGTATATTTTGCGGAAAGTACACATTTGAGAGATGCCTGTGGATGTTAGTGCTAATGAGGTGGAAGGACGCTTGAATGAGGTGATGTGTTGCATTGAAGTCATTCAGTGAAAGAGTCTATGGATTCCATAGTATGGCGAGTCCGCCTGAGGCCCCTGAGGCATCAACTGAGATTGCGCTGCTACCTGCCCAAATCTTGTTTCGAACTTTTTCAATAGTTGTGTTGCTACTTTTGGTTTCTTGAAGAAAAACTATGGATGGTATTTCATGTTGAATCTGGTTTTTGATCATCCGGTGTTTTGAGGCGCTGTTGAGTCCTCTCACATTCCAGGAGATGAGCTTCATGGAAACTGAGGTTTGGGTTTATAAAACTTTGTCAACTTAGGGAATCGCCCCGATTCCATAAGTAATTCTCCCACTATTATGGTCCTCTGAAGATCTGTCTTGCGTCCCCTTTTCTTGGTTTCTTTGAGAGTTTTTTTTCCGTCCCAAGGGCTTCCTCCTTGTATACCAAGACTTTTATTGTGCTGCACTTTGGCCAAGATTCCTTCAAGCCTGTCTATTTTCCAAGGGGGGATGGTGTTGAATTCTTTTTGTTTGCAGGCTGTTTCAAGTTTGAAGATATCTAGACCCTCGAGGATAATATTCTCCGGATCTTCCTCCATGATGATAGGGGAGCTCTGATCTTCCTCATCTGCATATTCCTGTAGACTTAGAGCAAGAGCTGCATCTAAATCCATGGTTGAAGCCTACTGCTTAAGATCGAGAATGGATTTTCCCTTGCCCAGGGGCAGGGGGCTGAGATCTCAAACCAGTTTTGTGATGTCTTTCATTTGATGAGGTGAGGGGCGAGAGGAATCTGGATCGGAAGTCTGCATGGGGGCTGAGGGGTTGAGGGAAGATGAAGGCAAAGAAATATTTTCCAGGGGATCATAGCTATGCGCGTCCTGGGTAGCAAGCGGAGTAAATCTGTTCTGGGAGTCCGATTTAGCGGTATTATCAAGGACTGTTTGGCTTTTCTTTGCATGCCTACGGTAGTTAGGAACTTTGGTGAAGCCTTCCGAGTCTTTGGAGTTTTCAATGGAGGAGGCTTTAGACTGCATGTTAAGAGGACAGTCTTGGAAGATGTGGCCATGCACATGGCATTTGCGACATCGAAAGGGGATATGCTGATAATCTAGTGACTGTGTCCATTCAAAGTCATCGTGATAGAGACTTACCGAGTCAGTTAAAGCCTTGGTCAGGTGCATCTGTACGCAGATCCTGGCGTACGAGGTGTATTTGCGGGACTTTGTTTCCTCCGCAACTTTGATGAAGGTCCCAAGTTTGTTGCCAATGTCTCCCAGCGTTTCTTCCTTCCAGTATTCCACTGGGAGGGAATACATTCATATCCATACGGGAGCCCAGCTGAAGTATTCTTTATCAGGGTTGAATCTTGGTTTCCACTCCATGAGATACAATCCTGAGGAGTTAAAGAAGTATGGGCCGCCTTCAAATACCCTAGATTTGTCCTCCACACAATGGAAGATGGCTGTAAAGAAGCCTTTCAGTCCCAGTTGCAGAGTAACCTATCCTTTGGGTTTCCATTTTGATGCTATCCATCCCTGCAAGGTCTTTTCAATAGACCAGAAGCCAAGAAACTTTCCTATTAATGCGTGATCTTGCATGTATTGGATTTCACCGTTTATGCGATGACTTGGCAGATCAACCTTGATGCGTTCTGCGATCTTTGGAATACAGGTTGCCGAGGTCGCCTTTGGCTGTGACGAAGAGGGTTTTTGGTGCACTTCTTTTTCTGTGTCCATTGCTTCAGGCTGAGCTGTGGGCATCTCTTTTACATTCGTCCTTTGTCCTCCCTGCTCAGATTCTTGGACAGTGCCAGAAGGGGTCAGTGGAGTCTTGTTCTGATTCGTGTCATAGATTGGGGTGTTCAGAGGAGGGGGGGCAGAGCCCACCCCTCCAAGTTGCTTTGCCATTGAAGGCTTTCAGCAGTAGTTCGGTGGCGTAGCTCGATCCGTCCGAAGTGATCAGGGTGTAGGGTTTGTAGAAATTTTGCAGGCAGCATAAAAATCGTCGCGCCTCTGTCGTCGATACAGGACCAAGAAGATTGAATATTGAATATGGATATTTATTTAATTTAATTCCACTTATCACAAGTTTTGACCATTAATTAATTCTTAATAGTGTCACACTAGGTATTACTAAATATATTTTGAAAAATTATTTTTAATAATTTACTGCCTTAAGATTACACCCCAAATAATTTGTTTCTTTGCAAATGTTTGAAATAATTTATTTCATTCACCAATATTTTGATGATTTTTTATCTATAATTTATTTTGCAATGTCAAGAAATAATGTTCTCTAAATTAGTGTAGGGAAGTACTATGCAAGTAATTTTCATGTTAGGATTTTTATTGGAGTTATTTTTGTGAAATAAATTATTTTTATTTTTATTTCATCACATCTTCATTTTCTATATATCTTAAAAGTAGACCTTGGATAACATTTTGATGAAGTTTTTTGAGAGACTATTGGTTTTGAATATTTATAAATATACATTTTCCTCTAATAAATATTTTGAATATATTATTGTATGCAATATGTCTCAATGTTTTATATTGATTAAATTTTGGATCACTCGATTAAGGAAAAAATATAAATAAGAAATTATGTTAAAATTTCAATTAAAATTAAACTATAAATTGAAATGATATAATTTAGGGACATTTTAATTCTAATTTATATATCTGATCAAATTAATTTTTTCATCAAGGTTTATTCATTTTGTAAAATCTCACCTTGTAAGTTTATTATATTTTATTTACAAAAGTTTAATTTATTCCTTGTACTATCATGTATAAAACTCTCATGTAATATTTGAAATTGAAATTATGAGTGAAGAATTACTTTAATTATTTAAATTTTTTTAGTGTATATTTACTTTGGGATAGAAATTGAAAAGTTCATAATATTTTTGTTGCAATTTTCTTTATTTAAATTAAAAAATGCATTTAATCTTTGTAGTTTATATTCACTATATTTAAGATGAGATAGAAATTGGAAAGTTCATAATATTTCTCTTGCAATTGTCTCTATTTAAATTAAAAAATGCATAATTGGAATGGATATCTTGAAAATCCCATTAAGCACTTATATTGTGTATAGCTTAATCTTTTGAATTGTCAAATTTACAAAATAGTAAGTCAAATTGGAATTCTTTGGGGTATCTATTTAATAGTTTACCAACACATAACCTAATTTCTTTCCAACCCCTTTTATCTCACATGGTAACTTGACATGCTAATTCTAAATTTCGATTCACTTATTATAAAAGTCCTTAAAGTGAGACACCACTCCATCTAAAAAAAATTATAAAATTTATTCAACCCAAATTATTTTTAATTTTCAGCCAATTACAATGAATTTAAACACTTTAAAAAAATATATTATATAACTATTCTAATTTTTGAAAACATGTTAAAATTTATCTATACATTTTTTTATTATATTTTAAATATTTTATTATTTAAAAATATAACTTTTATAATATATTAATAAATTTAACATCTTGGAAAAACTTTTAAAATAATTCCATGATGCATAATCATAATTCAAATTTAAATTTGTGATTGCACTAAAACCCGTACCATAGAGTTCATCCTAGAAAACCCTACCATAGAGTTCATCGTAGAAAATAAACCCTTGAATATCCAGCATATAGTTCATGCGAAAAAATAGGTTATTGAATATCTAGAGCTAGGTGGCCTCATCAATACCTTCTACGAACCCTGGCTTAATCATATCTATCTCTTACACATGACTATAAACAAACCTATGTGGTCCTATTGACGTCATTCTTACACCATAGGCTTTAAATTCTAAGTTTTAAATTCTAAAAATTGCTCCAAGATTTTTTTTTATATATATATAATTTAGATACTAAATAATAATTATATTAAATTAAAATTAAAATAAATATTATATATATCATATAATATATATAATTATAATTTGGAGTTTGCATTATTTTTCAAAATTGAATTTTAGGTTTTTATTTATATGAATGTAGAGCAAGTACAACAAAGAAATATGAAATCAATCCAAATATAATGAATTTAGTGAGAAATTGTAATTATTGTGTAAATAAGTTTTAATTTTTTATTTATATGATTGTTTAGGGTTTTATTTAGGTTAACATACAAGTTATTTAGATTTTTATTTAGATAGATATTAATTTGTTTGGAGAAAATTATTTATTATTTATATTTATTGGACACATGTCTAATTCTATGTTGATCATAGACATACTTATACATCACTCTCACAATGAGTTCTAGAATGCACTTCTCGGCCCAATAAATATAAACAAATATAAATAGAAACACATAGAAAGAAAAAACAAAACTTCAATTCATTAATAACAAAACACTCAAAATTGTTTACATGTAGAATGTAAATAAACTAGTTGACGCGATGGTAGCTTATTCGTGAGAAGAGATGTGGTAGCTACATGACTTCTGAACTGTGTTACAATGAGGCTGAAGTGTCTTTTTATTATTGAACAAAAAAGGGAAACCCTAAACAACCAAAATATTAACCCTAGGAGATGGAATACTAAGAGTTTGTGGGCCCCATTGGGGTTAGTTGGACAACCACTTCCTAATTGTCATATGATCTTCGTTTAGCAAATAGGATACATGGTTAGAAAGGTAACTGTCATATGATCTTCGTTTCACGATACCTTGTTATAAAGGTCTATTTCAATACTACAATATTTGGTTAGAAAGGTAACTGTCATATGATCTACAATATTTGGTTAGAAAGGTAACTGCCATATGATCTTCGTTTGGCGTGTACCATACCTTGTTATAAAGGTCTATTTCGGTACTACAATATTGATGGCAAGCATGTAAGCACTAGCTTGCTTAGGACCTAAAAAATGAGTCGTTTAGGGGAAGTTCAATGAGCAGGTTTAGGTGCCATATGATATTCGTTTGGCGCGTACCATACCTTGTTATAAAGGTCTATTTCAGTACTACAATATTGATGGCAAGCATGTAAGCACGAGCTTGCTTAGGACCTCAAAAATGCGTCGTTTAGGGGAAGTTCACTACCGGAATACTGGTAAAAATAGTAAATTGTGTTATAATTAAGGAAACTAATGAAATGAGCAGGTTTAGGTGGAATAGGTGGGTGGCTACCAATATCCACCTGGATCATTTTGTCTCCTAGTTAAATCAGTAAACTAGTTTGTATGCTAGAAGTAGAGTTATGGATGAGTTGATTGAGAAGATCTAGCAGTCTAATGGAGTTATTGTTAGTTATCTGAGCTCTAGTCTATAATAGAGTCATTAGGTGTTTAATTGAGTAGTAGAACTATTGTTAACTCATGAATCTCTTAGTTAAGAGATCAATTTACTATAAATAGGCCTAGTCATGCATGGAATTTGAATTTCCTAGTTGGAGTGGAGGAAAGGCAAATTGTAATTGTGAATTTTATACTAGTTGAGTGTACATGTTTTTCATTAGAGTAGGTGGTCAATTCCTTCACGATTTGTGCAATGAAGTAGGGAATTTTCCTATTTTTTAGGGGCTAATTTCCTCAACGATTGTGCAAGGAGATAGGAGGAAGGTTGAGGACGATTTTGGTTAAGTGTTGATCAGAGCAAGTCAGTGAGTAGGAGATCACAATTGTGGTGCACGGTGTGTTTCATGTGTGAAGCAGTCATTGTAATTGATCCATTTTATCATCTAAATTAATGCAAAGTAGCGGCAGGGTTTTTCCCAGTTAGATTTTCTTATAAAATCATTGTGTTCCTTGTGTTTTTATGGTTGCAGGTTATTGCATATGTTTCTATTGAATGTTTTCCCTTCAACAAATTGAGTAGAAGAAATTTATGTCTACTGATCTGATTAGCAGCTACAAATTTCTTGCCATTTCTACAAATGTTGGAGAAAATCAACTAGTATGGTAACAATTATCAAATGTGATAATCAAAGCTCCATCACATTTGAAAGTAACCTAATGTATCATACCAAGTCAAAGAATATTGGAACACAACATTATTTTGTACACAACATTATTTTGCACAAGAAAAGATATAATTAAAAGAAATTCACTTAGCTTGGCTTGGCATATTGCACTACAAATGAAAATGTGGGAAACTTATTTTCTTGTTGGAAAGGCTAATTTTGAAGTTTGTAGAAACAAGAATATTGGAACACAACATTATTTTTTACAAGAAAAGATACAATTAAAAGAAATTCACTTAGCTTGGCTTGGCATATTGCAGTACAAATGGAAATGTGGGAAACTTATTTTCTTGTTGGAAAGGCTAATTTTGAAGTTTGTAGAAACAAGTTATGTGTTTTAGAAACTTCATTTCTAAGGGGTATGTTAGGAACAATTAGAGAAACTGAAGTAGTTAGAAGTTAAAACAAATTAGTTCTAGAAAATAAATTGGCTTGGCATGTTGCACTACAAATGAAAATGTGGCCAACTTATTTGCTTGTTGGAAAGGCTAATTTTGAAATTTGTAGAAACAAGGTATGTGTTGTAGAAAATTCATTTCTGAGGGTGTGTTAGGATTGAGAAACTGAAATAGTTAGAAGTTAAAACAAATAAGTTCTAGAAAAAATCTAGGTTTAGCCCAAATAATTTATCTAATCCTAGTTTTTAGGAATCAATTGTGTCAATGTATTCCTATATATTGTAATTTATTTTGAGTGTTAATTGAATTTCACATGTGTGTGTTATGAAAATATTGTTCATAAAAATTAAAGTAAAAAATAGTAAACCTTAACACTAACTTGAATTCATTATTTTTACATAGTAGTTGGTCATGTTGCTTACTTTAAATATAGCTAAATTAAAGTAAAAATATTGAATTCAAGTTAGTGTTAATGTTTAGAATTAGGTTAATTTAGGTTTTACTAGTTTGTAAATTGAGGTATTTTATTATTTGTAAATTCAGCATTGTGGCCGTGGAGAATCCAATGCTACCCAACAACAATAATAATGTCTTATTAGTCCCTCACATAGCATGGAATATTTCCATGAATACTTTCAATAAATGTAATTGAATTTTAAAAATGTGTTAGATTTTCTATACATTGCTATATTGTTTTGCAATTTATTAAATAATTATGAAAATATTGTAGTTAAAGAAAACAATTTTTTATTTAAAAAATATAAATTTTTTGATTGGTTGGACATATGAAAACAATAATTAATTGTAGTTGAATATTATATAATAGAAACAAAAAATTAGAAAAAATAAATAAATAAATAATTTAACAACAAATTAAATAATTATCAAAATATTATAGTTAAAGAAAACAAATTTTAATTTAATAGAAATAAAATTAGCGAAAATATACAATTAGTTTTAGTTTAATATGACATTATAAAAATACATAATATAATTACCAATAAGTCATAGCTCCATATAAATACATGAATTTTTATATTTACCACAAAAAAATCTTTATTTAACTAAAATATTATCCTTTTATAATTTACCAAACAAATAATTTCACCAATAATTAATTTAAGTAATCCATAACTAACCATACTAATTAAATAAGCTCTTTAAACTTACTATAAAGAATTCAAACGACCATAGAAATAGTGATTACGGTTATGGTAAAACCATGCAATCAAATCATGTAAAAGCTTGAACTATTATTGGTAAGGTAGGCTCCAAAATCCTAGTGAAATGTATGGTTTATCTTATATTTAGATTGACATATTTAAAAAAAGATTTTAATAAATTTACTTAGTCTTTTAAATTACCCCATATATATACAACAATAATCTAAACATATATATTGCAATTTTTTTTTGCAATAATAAACCCACACATTTTCAGGGTTCACAATAATTTAAATATATTTATTGTAATTTCTTTCTTTCTTTGCACTAATAAACACATATTTTCATTAGTCTAGGGTAATATTATGCGGTGGAGTGAAATCTCTATAGAACTTGAGAGCTTAGATTCAAATTTTGTGCTACCTTTTCCCTTTAGTGAAATATAGTGAAATAAATAATAAACATATAAACTAAAAAATCAAAAAAATCCTACCAAACTCACCAAAAAAATAAATGTATTCCATCAAATGTACTATTTCTACTCACCCTAAAATAAATTGATATTATAAAACACGAGTGAATTGTATGAACAGTGAAGATATCAATGCAATTAAACTCCAATATCAGAGTTCATGTCACCTTACACGTACAATAAAGATTTTCTTCTGATGGTCACCAAACCTTCAAAAGCAAAAAAAGTACACTCTGACTTTTACACTCCTACGGATCAAAGAAGATTAATGCAATCTGCAATGTGCTCATGAGGTTCCGGTTGATTTTTCAATCAGTGCCTTCTAGAATGTTGATTTTTCAACAGCGCCTTCTGCCGTAACATAATACCTACAACTTACATAAATAAAAAAAGTCAGATTTATAAGTCGTATAAATCAACTCTAAATAAAATACGGTATATCTGTCAAGTAAATGAAATGTGAATCAATAACAAATAAATTTGAGAAACGTAGTATAAAGTTGGACAGCCTGTTGTTTCACATTTTTACATCACAGAGCGGCCATTTATTTTCGTTTTTATTCATTCCGGTACAGTTAATGAGAATTCATGTAGTCTAAAAAAATTGGAAAATAATGGGATTCTCGTTATTAAAATTTAATAATTTTTTTTTGAAATTTTAGGTTACAGTGGTTGGCCTTTATATCCCAGGTTCATACGTGGAGCTTTTCCAACTAAACTCACGGTCAGTATTAGTATGACAACAATAGAGCTTTTCCATCCAAACTTACTCTCAGTACTAATCAGACAACAATTTTTGACGTCATTAACCAACTCCTTCAAAAATTCACATACAAGTTACAACATACAATTAATGGGCTTTGTATTCACAACATACAATTAATGGGCTTTGTATTCGCCTGGGTTCAATACGTGGAGCTTTTCCAACCAAACTCAGTGTCAGTATTAGTATGACAACAATAGAACTTTTCCATCGAAACTTACTCTCAGTGCTAATCTGACAACAATTTGTGAAGTCATTAAGTAACTCCTTCAAAATTTCACATACAAGTTATCATATAAATTTATTTTGAGAGTTAATTCAATTTCACTTGTGTGTTTTTAATATGAAAATGATATTCATACAAATTAAACTAAAAATAGTAAAATACAGATAAACTAGCTATATTTAAAATATTATTGTTGGGAAAGAAGCTAGCTATATTTATCAAGCTAAACTATAAACTATCAACGTTTGGAAAGTACAATACAGTTTTTTTTCTAGTTGTTACCAAATATTTAAAAACATAAACAATACAGTTTAATTTTTACTCTCTTACTGATCTAGGTAAATTGATATAATCTACAATGTGCTCCATGAGCTTTTTGTGGATTTTCCAATCACCAAACTTTTAAAGTAAAAATAATACAATCTAATTTTTACTATCCTACTAATCCAAGCAGATTGATGCCATCTACAATGTGCTCAATCAGTTCCTTCTAGTTACAATGTTGATTTTACACAGCCCATAATATCTATAACTTACATAAAAAAATCAGATTTATAATTTCTAAATAAAATACAATATATCTGTCAATGTGGAACTCATGAGCTCAATTTCGTTCCGGTAAAGTCAAAGGAAATGAAATGTGAATCAATAACAATAAATTTGAGAAACGAAATTGGACTAGAACATATCTGCTCTTTTGCGTACTTGCCATGAATTACATGTCATAGGAGAGCCTGTTTCATATTTTTACATCACAGAGCGGTCATTTATTTTCATTCAATTTTGCAAAGTACAATTAATGTTTTGAATTTATTTAGTTTTAAAAAAGTTTATAAATTAGTTTTGGAAAAAATGTGAATTTATAAAAATTAGTTTGGAAAATAATGTGAATTTTTGTAAGATTATTATAATTTAGTATAAATTTTTGAAAATCTAAATTATAGTAATAAAACAGAAAGAGTGTTTCAATTTTTTCAATAGCTTCATCTATTTTACTAAAAAAAAAAATCAAATATTCAATTTTTAAAACCAAATTCCAATAAAAAAAAACAATATTCCCAAATAAATTTGTAGATCATTAAGCAACACCTTTAAAATTCCATATACAATTAATGGGCTTTATATTACCTGGGTTCATACATGGAGCTTTTCCAACCAAACTCACTGTCAGTATGGTCAGTATTAATATGACAAAAGTATAACTTTTCCATGAAAGCTTACTCTCAGTGTACTAATCTGACAACAATGGTACATTGTATTAAAAAAAATCATTGCAAAATAAGTTTATAGCAATGAAATGTCACTCATCTAATGACAATAGTACATTGCAATAAAAAAACAAAAAAACATTCCAAAATAAGTTCAAAAATTAGAAAGAGAATAAAAATAAAAAAATATATATATTTTTTATAAGGTTAATTTTAGATTATGTTATTTAATTTTTAGCAAAATAACAAATTAATAAATTTTTCTTTGGAGTATGCTTTAAAAATGTTTTTGTTTGGGTAAGAGCTCGTCTTCCTCGGACATAAGGAAACAGGTTAACAGCCCATGACCCAAAGGCATCTGGCAGGAGTGAGAGCGCGCTCCAGTGGGGATCACCTGAAGGATTATTAAAATAGTGACATGGTTTTCCTTGATAACAGTGATGAATCAACCAACAATTGCAAATAGCAGCCAGAAATAACTATCCTCACTGTTGATTTGACTAACTAAATTTAAAAAAAAAAACAAAAAAACACATTAATAATCAACGACTTACCCAATTTCTGATGACGGCCTGCCGCGGGTAAAAGCCTTTCAATTAGACAGGCAACATCAATTTCTACTGAGTTGGGCAATTGTTAGCGGCTTCCTTTGTGCTTTAGCTTTGAGGTTTGTTATCTCTCGAGTTTGCTTGGATAAGTGTGGTTACTGTAGTGACTTTAGCGATGTGGATTTGCTACTTGCATTTGGTTTTAGTGGTGTACTCATGGTCCAAATTACAGATTAAGTAGTTACACACCTATTAAAGGTCTAAACTTTTATGAAATGGGTTGATGTGTTAGGTTAGTTGGCTTCAGAACTTTTATAATTTTTATATTCCAGGTTACACACTAACTTGATAATAGAGAACGAATCCAGTTTATGCAATAACTTGATAATAGAGAATGAATCTAGGTTACACACTAACTAAATAATAGAAAATGAAAACTTTACATGTGTAATTATATTGTTGATTACATGGTAAATAGAAAATCAAGATAATATTCATGTTGATAACCAATAGAGAATGAAATAATAGTTATGTTTCATAAGTTGGCTTATGTTTGAATTTTATTTATTGTTTATTGGTGTAGATTTATTTAGTTTTGGATTTATAATGTATGAAGAGGGATTTAATTTTTGGAGGTGATTTTTTTTTTGGAGTGTAGAACTTGAGGAAAAGTTTGCACTTCAAGAGATTTGATCTTTCATAGTACATGATAGATCCCAAGTTAAACACCAATCTACATCTATCTAACTCTAGATTTATCATGAGTTAAGAGAGATCAAATCCGTGGAGGTGACCTTCTCTTTGGAGTGTAGAACTTGATGAAAGGTTTTTATTTTTCCTTCATTTGGTTGTTGTTAAAAAGCCTTATGGTGGATCTACAACATGTTTTACTTTTTCCTTGTTAAAAAACTTTGTGGTGGCTTTACATTATGCTTTCTTTGGTGACCTCACCATAGCATTGGCTTCTTTAATTTAGTTTGTGTTGGATGGGTTGAATGGTTTGTAAGTCCATGCTTGGATGCTTTGAGAGGTTTGTGTGTTTATGTGTATGGATTTGGTTAGTAATGTTTGTGCATGTTAGACTTGTTTTGTTGTATTTCTATATGTATATGTAATTTTCTGTTAGTAATAAGTTGTTGACGAAGAAACAATGTTGTCAATAATTAATTTGTAGATTGCATGAGGATTGATTTTGCACATCTATTTCATTTAATTCTACTTATGTCAAGTTAATGAATTTTTAATAATGTCCCTCCAAGTATTACTAAAAGTAAGTATCTTGAAGAGTATTTTTAACAATTTACTACCTCAAATTTACTCTTGAAATAATTTGATTTTTTGCAAATGTTTGAAATATATTTTTTTTCAATAATAGTTTAATTATTTTTTTATTTATAGTAGGTTTTGCAAAGTCAATAAATAATGTATTTTAAAAAACTTGAATGAGTAACCAATTGTACAAATTATCTACTTCTCTAAACAATTATTACATCTCCATTTTCTATATATCTTAAAAATGAATCTTGAGTAGTATTTTCATGAAATGTTTTGGTAGATTCTATTTTGAATATATGTAATTGTTTGTTACTAATTAGTTGTTGAGGAAGAGGGGACACTATCTTGTCAACAATTAATTTGCAAGGAGGTCTTTTTTGCACATCTATTTTATTTAATTAGAAGTATATTTTGACAACTAATTAATTATTAATAGTATCCCAATAAGTACTACTAGATATATATTGAAGAACATTTTTAATAATTTACTATCTCAATATTAGTTATGAAAGAAATTGTTTCTTTGCAGATCTGTTAAATAATTTATTTCTATCAAAAATATTTTAATGATTGTTTTATGAATGGATTGTTTTGAAAAATCAAGAAATAATGTATATTTTAATCTTTTAAATGAGTTGAAGTTTACAAATTCTCTAACTTCTTTGTTTTTCTAAACAATTATCACATCCCCATTTTATATAGATCTTAAAAATGGATTTTGAATAGCATTTTGATAATAAAAAAATTGAAAGACAATATTTTGAAAGTTTATAAAGATATATGTTCCTCTAGTACATATTTTGAATATGCTATTGTGTGCAATTGTGGGTTAGTAATTTTGAATATATGTAATTGTTTTGGATATTTATAAATATATCTTTTAGTCTCATAAATATTTTGAATATATGTAATACTATGTTACTTATTAGTTATTAGTTAATGAAAAGGGAAACAATCATGTTAACAATTAATTTGTAGTTTGCAATAGGATTACTCTGCACATTTATTTTA
>APFE031035272.1:0-20293 GCA_000404065.3 Pinus taeda | reverse complement strand
TTAAGTTGGGATAGAAATTGAAAAATTCATAAGAATTCTGTTGCAATTGTCTTTATTTAAATTAAAAAAATTTAGTCTTTGTACTATATATTCACTATATTTAAGTTAGGATAGATATTGAAAAAATCATAATATTTCAATTGCAATTCTCTTTATTTAAAATAGAAAGTTAATAATTGGAATAGATGCCTTGAAAAATCCATTAAACACTTATATTGTGTATAGCTTAATCTTTTGAATTGCCAAACTTACAAAATAGTAAGTCAAATTGGAATTCCTTGGGACATTTATTTAATAGTTTCCCAACCCATAACTTTATTTCTTTTCAACCCCTTTTATCTAACAAGCTAACTCTAAGTTTCAATTTACTTATCACAAAAGTCGTTAAAGTAAAAGGCCACTTCATCTTAAAAAAAATATAAAATTCATTCTAAACCATATTACTTTTAATTTTTAATAGGTTAATATGATCTATGAGTTTCAAAAAAAACTTTGTATAACTATTTTAAAACTTAGAGAGTTGTTAAATTATCATATAATTTTTTTTAATTTATTTAAAATTTTATTAATTCCAATATTATATATTCATAAATTTTACATCTTGAAAAAACTTTTGAGGTAATTCCATTGTGTAGAGATGAGAATTCAAATTTAAAATCATAATTTAAATTTGAGATTCCACTAAAACCCTACCATAAAGTTCATGCTACCAACATATAAGTTGTTGAATATAATGCATAAAGTTCATGAGAAAAATAGGTCACTGAATATCTAGAGCTAGGTGGCCTCATCAACACCTTCTACTAACCCTAGCTTGATCATATCTATCTCTTGCACATGATCATAGACATGCCTATGTAACCTATAGACCTCATTCTTCAACCAAAGGATTTAAAAATTTCTAAATATTAGACTTGATCATATCTATCTCTTGCACATGACCATAGACATGCCTATGTAGCCTATAGACCTCATTTTTCAACGAGAGAATTTAAAAAATTCTAAATGACCATAGACACACCTATGTAACCTATAGACCTCATTCTTCAACCAAAAGATTTAAAAAATTCTAAATGTTAGACTTTATCATATCTATCTTTTGCATGACCATAGACATGCCTATGTAACCTATAAACCTCATTCTTCAATGAGAAGATTTAAAAAATTCTAAATATTGCATTCTACATTAAGTATATTTGTGTATTTTTATATTAATAATCCACTTTATTTTTAATCAATATTAATTTATATTAAAAAATAAAAATAAAATAAATCATATTGATCATATAATTATATTTTTTTCTTTCCTTCTTTACGATTATAATTTTTGGGTTTGCATTATTTCTCATAGTAATTGTGGTAAATTGAATCTTAACTTTTTTTATTTATATGAACGTGGAGCGAACACGAAGGAAGCGAAAACAAAGAGATACGAAGGCAACGAAAACAAAGAAGATCAGATCGAAGCATAACGAATTCAATGAGAAATTGTAATTATTGTGTAAATCGGCTTTTAATTCTTTATTTATATGATTTTTTAGCATTTTATTTAGGTTAACATATATAATTAGATTTTTTTAGGTACACATTAATTTGTTTTGAGAAAATTATTTTTACTATTTTATTTGTATTTATTGGACGCGTGTTTAATTTTATGTTTATATATGAGTTTTATACTTAGTGGTATAATACACTTTTTGACTCAATAAATATAAATAGAAACATAAAGAGATAATAAAAACAGAACTTCAATTCATTAATAACAAAATAGTTAAAATTGTTTACATGTAGAAATAGTTAAAATAGCTAATAACAAGCTCATGTGATGGTAGGTTATCTTTGAGAAGAGATGTGGCTACTACATGCCTTTTGAAATGTGTTACAATGAGGCTCCAGGGCCTTTTTATTATTGAACAACAAAGGGACACCTTAAATAAGCAAAACCTTAACCCGAGGAGATGGAACACCAAGAGTTTATGGGCCACATTGGGGTTAATTGGACAACCAACTTCCTGGGGTAGTAACTCTCATATGATCTTCCTTTTGCACATACTACAATCTTGGCGGCAAGCAGGTAGGTACGAGCTTGTTGTTGAACTAAAAAGACATTGTTTAGGGGTCAAAACAATGCTAGAAGTTCACGACCTGAAATACTACTAAAAATAGTAAATTGTGCTATAATCAAGGAAACTAGTGAAACTAGGTGGAATAAGTGGGTGGCCACCAATACCCACCTGGATCACTTTGTCTCCTAGTTAAATCAATAAATTCAAGTTTGTATGTTAGAAGTAGAGTTGTGCATGAGTTGATTTGCTAAGATCTAGCAGTCTAGTGGAGTTATTGTTAGTTAAACTCAATCATTGAGCAATAGTCTATAATATAGTCACTAGGAGTTCACTTGAGTAGTAGAGTTGTTGTTAACTCATGGATCTCTCTGTTAACTCATCAATTTACTAAAAATAGCCTTAGTCATGCATGGAATTTGAATTGCCTACCTGGAGTGGAGGAAAAAGCAAATTGTAATTGTCAATTTTATACTAGTTGAGTGTACTTGATTTGCATTAGAGTAGGTGATCAATTTCTTCAGAATTTGCGCAAGGAAATAGATAGGAGGAAGGTTGAGGACTATTTTGGTTAAGCTTTGGTCAAAGCACTTGTGCAAGATGTGCTTCATGTGAAGCAGTCTTCTCATGTAAATTAACGTAGGGTGTGCTTCAAACAAGGCAATTCTCCTATTTTTTAGGGGCTAATTTCCTCAAGGATTGTACAAGGAGATAGGAGGAAGGTTGAGGACTATTTTGGTTAAGTGTTGGTCAAAGCACATGTGCAGGGTGTGCTTCATGTGAAGCAGTCATTATATTTGATCCATATTCTCATGTAAATTAATGTAGGGTGTGCTTCATGTTTGAAGCAGTCATTGTAGTTGATCCATATTCTCATGTAAATTAATGCAAAGTTGCGGAGGGTTTTTCCTAGTTGGATACCTCTATAAAATCATTGTGTTCCTTTCATTTTGATGGTTGCATGTTATTGCATATGTTTCTATTGTATGTTTTCCATTCCACAAATTGAGTAGAAGAAATTTGTGTTTATTGTTTTCTCTTAAATTTCATTAGCAGCTACAAATTTATTGTCATTTCTACACATGTTGGAGAAAATCAACTAGTATGGTAACAATTATCAAATGTGATAAACAAACTTTCATCACATTTGAAAGTAACATAATGTATCAAACCAAGTCAAAGCATATTGAAACACAACATTATTTTGTACAAGAAAAGATACAATCAAAATAAATTGGCTTAGCATATTGTAATACAAATGAAAATGTGGCCAACTTATTTGCTTGTTGGAAAGGCTAATTTAAATAAACTCGCTTATCATATTGTAGTACAAATGAAAATGTGGCCAACTTATTTGCTTGTTGCAAAGGCTAATTTTGAAATTTGTAGAAACAAGTTATGTGTTGTAGAAAATTCATTTCTAAGGGGGTGTGTTAGGAATAATTGAGAAACCGAAGTACTTAGAAGTTCAAGCAAATCAGTTCTAGAAAAAATCTAGGTTTATCCCAAATAATTCATCTAATTATTTTTTTTAGGAGTTGATTGTGTAAAACTATTCCTATATATTGTAATTTATTTTGAATGTTAATTCAATTTCACTTGTGTGTTTTCTCTATATGAAAATGTTGTTCAAAAAAGTTAAAGTAAAAATAGTGAACTTTAACACTAACTTGAATCGAGCATTTTTACATAGTAGTTGGTCTTGTGGCTTAGTTTAAATATAGCTAAATTAAAGTAAAAATATTGAATTCAAGTTAGCATTAATGTTTAGAATCCGGTTAATTTAGGTTTTACTAATTGGTAAATTGAGGTATTTTGTTATTTGTAATTGTGCATTTGTGAAGAATCCAATGCTACCCAACAACAATAATAATGGCTTATTAGTCCCTCACATAACACGAAATATTTCCATGAACACTTTCAATAACTATAGTTGGATTTTAAAAATGTGTTAGATTTTCTATAGCTTATTATATTGTTTTGCAATTTATTAAATAATTATAAAAATATTGTAATTAAAAAAAAACATTTTTTATTTAAAAAATTAAATTAAAAATTTTGATTGGTTAAACATATGAAAACATTAAATAATTGTAGTTGAATATTATAACGTAGAAACGAAAATTAAAAAAAAAATAAATAAATTTAACAACAAATTAAATAATTATGAAAATATTATAGTTGAAGAAAACAATTTTTAATTTAACAAAAATAAAATTAGTGAAAATATATAATTAATTGTACTTTAATATGACATGATAAAAATACTTAATATAATTGTCAATAAATCATAGATACAAATAAATACAAGCATTCTTGCTTTTACCAAAAAAAAAACTTTGTTTAACTAAGATATTATCCTTTTGTGATTTACTAAACAAATAATTTCACCCATAGTTAATCTAAGTAATCCATAACTAACTATGCTCTTTAAACGTAAACGTCATTCATCATAAAACCTTGCAATCAAATCATGGAAAATCCGGAACTATTATTTAAAAGTAAAGTAGGTTACAAAATCCTATTGAAATGTATGGTTTACCTTATATTTTGATGGACGTATATATATACAACAATAATCTAAACATATTTATTGCAATTTTTCGCTGCAAAAATAAACACACATTTTCTGCCCATCTTCATTTACAACGATAATCTAAACATATGTATTGCAACTTGCACTAATAAACACATTTTCGATATTCCATCAAATGTACAATAATATGAGTCAGGACAACAATAGAGCTTTTCCAGCCAAACTTACTCTCAGTACTAATCTGAAAACAATTTGTGACGTCATTAACCAACTCTTTCAAAATTTCACATACAAGTTACAACCAACAATTAATGGACTTTATACTCAGTGTCACTATTAGTATGACAACAATAGAGCTTTTCCATCACAACTTACTCAGTAATAATGTCACAACAATTTGTGACGTCATTTAGTAACTCTGTCAAAATTTCGCATAGAAGTTACCACATAAATTTATTTCGAGTGTTAATTCAATTTTACTTGTGTGTTTTTTATATGAAAATAATGTTCATAAAACTTAAAATAAAAATAGTAAAATTTAAATACTAATTTGAATTATATTTTTACACAGTAGTTAATTTTTTGTGGCTTAATTTAAATATAGTTAAATTAAAGTAAAAATATTGAATTCGAGTTAGTGTTAATTTTTATTAATTTAGGTTTTACTAATTAGTATTTAGTTATTTGTAATTCCATATTGTCCAATGCTACCCAACAACAATAATTTAATAGTCTCTCACATAGCATGAAATATTTCCATGAACACTCTCATTAACCAATTTGTGAAGTCATTAGCCAACTCCTCTAAAATTTGACATACAATTAATGGGCTTTATATTCGCCTAGTTCATACATGCAGCTTTTCCAACCAAATTCAGTGTCAGCGTTAGTATGACAACAATACAGCTTTTCCATCAAAACTTACTCTCACTACTAGTCTGATAACAAGGGTACATTGCATTAAAAAAAATCATTGCAGCTTTTCCAACCAAACTCAGTGTGAGCATTAGTATGACAACAATAGAGCTTGCTCTGTGACAAAGAAATCTTATGCTATTGTGCTTTAATTGAGCCAGGCCTGTATATGCCCACCGTTAGATTTTTCCAAGGCCAAAATGCAAAATCGAAAGATAGGCAGGCATATACAGTTGTCGCTCAATACAGCCAAATAGAATATGATTTATTTGTTGTCTAGATTTTCCATCAAAACTTATTCTTAGTGCCCAATAGAATATGATTTATTTGTTGCCTAACTTTTCCATCAAAACTTACTCTTAGTGCTAATTTGACAACAGCTACCGCTCAATACAGTCAGACAGAATATGATTTATTTGTTGCCTAGATTTTCCATCAAAACTTATTCTTAGTACCCCATAGAATATGATTTATTTGTTGCCTAGATTTTCCATCAAAACTTACTCTTAGTGCTAATTTGACAACAAGCGTACATTGCATTACAAAAAAATCATTTAAAAATAAGATAATAGCAATGAAATGTTAGAAAAACAAAATAAATTATTTTAACAAATAAATATAAATAAAAATATTTTAAAATAAATATTTTTATAATGTTATTTACTTTTAGTTAAAAATAAATAATAATCAGTGACTTACTATTACAAATATTTTGCTGATATAATGTCTCTCCAGAATTACAATGTCACATTTTTAATTATAATTATTAAGTATATGTTTGATAAATTTCATACTTTGAAATTTACATGTTTATTATTATCTATTTGTTTTAGGATTTAAAGCAATGACTTGTTAATACAATCTTAATTGTACCTGGATTGAGATGTGTGAGTTCATAATTTTCTCTCAAAGTTACAATTTCACATTTTTAGATTATAATTATTAAGTATATGTTTGATAAACTTCATACTTTGAAATTTACATGTTTATTATTATCTATTTGTTTGAGGATTTAAAGCAATGACTTGTTAATACAATCTTAATTCTACCTGGATTGAGACGGGTGAGTTCGTAATTTTGAAGCTTGACATTATACACAAAGATTATAGGCGTTTTTCTTTTGTTAAGGCATTGTTAAAAATTTATGTGGATAGCATGACTTTAAATCATTTTTTGTTTTTTCTTTATTTGACTATGATTAAAAAGTTTTTTTAAGAGATCTATATCATGTTTTACTTTTTCTTTTTAAAAAGCTTTGTGGTGGCTTTACATTTCACTTTCCTTGGTTAACTTGACCATACCATTCTCTTTTTTAATTTGGTTTATGTTGACCATACTATTCTTTTGTTTAATTTAGTTTGTGTTGAATGCCTTGATTGGTTTGTAAGTCTGTTTCAAAGCATTGAGTGGTTTTTGTGTTTTTGGCTAGTAATGTTTGTGCATGTTACACTTGTTGTGTTGTATTTTTATAAGTACATGTATTTTTTTGTTAGTAATTGATTGTTGTACTTTTATATGTATATGTATTTTTCTGTTAGTAATTGATTGTTGTACTTTTATATGTATATGTATTTTTCTGTTAGTAATTGATTGTTTATAACAAAGCTTGACGATCTTGTGAATAATTAATTGGTAGTTTGCACAAGGATCAATAATTAATTGGTAGTTTGCACAAGGATTGATTTTGCACGTCTACTTCATTTAATTTGAGATATAACAACTTTTGACAACTAATTAATTTTCAATAGTGTCATCGAGGCACTACTAAAAATATCTTGAAGAGTAATTTTAATACTACTCAAGTTTACTCTTGAAATAATTTATTTCCTTGTGTGTCCCTTGAGGCATTACTAAAAATATATTGAAGAGTATTTTTAATAATTTACTACCTCAAGTTTATGTTTGAAATAATTTCTTTCCTTGCAAATGTTTGAAATAATTTGTTTCCTTGCAAATGTTTGAAATAATTTATTTCAGCAAGAATAGTTTGATTATTTTTCTAATTTTTAGTTTGTTTTGCAAACTCAAGAAATAATGTATTTTTGAAACTTTTTAAGAGTGAGTAGGTTTACAAATTCGTGAAATTATCTACTTCTCCAAACAATTATTACATTTCATTTTTCTATATATCTTAAAAATGGATCTTGAATAGTATTTTGATGAATATTTTTGAGATACTATCTTGAATGTTTACAAATATATTTTTTCCTCTAAATATTTTGAATATATTAATGTATGGAATTTTCTGTTAGAAATTTTGAATATATGTAATTGTTTGTTACTAATTAGTTATTGGTGAAGAAGGGAGACTATTTTGCCAATAATTAATTTACAATTTACAGGAGGATTAATTTTGCAGATCTATTTTATTTAGTTATGTTTAAATGTTTTACACCTAATTAATTTTTAATAGTATTCCTAGAAGTACTTACTAAATATATCTTGAGGAATATTTTTAATGATTAACTGTGGCAAGATTACTCATGAACTAATTTGTTTCTTTCCAAATGTGTGAAATAATTTATTTCCTTAGAGAATATTTTGGTTTCTTTTGCAAAATCAAAAAATAATGTATTTTTTTATTTTTTAATGAGAGCACAAATCAATTATATATATATAATGGATCTTGAATAACATTTTGATTAAATTTTTTGAAAGATATTGTTTTGAATGTTTATAAACATATATTTTCCTCCAATAAATATTTTGAATATGTTGGTGTGTGCAATTGTGGGTTGGTAATTTTGAATATATATAATTGTTTTGAATGATTATATATATATCTTTTTCTCAAATAAATATTTTGAAGATATAGTAATTAATTGTCGATGAAGAAGTGGGACTATCTTGTCAATATTAATTTGTAGTTTGCAAGAGGATTGAGTTTCTACATTTATTTTATTTAATTTATGGTATCACAACTTTTGATAGTGTGAGGTATTACTAAATATATGTCCAAAAATATGTTTAATAATTTACTGCCTTAAGATTACTCAAATAATCTGTTTCTTTGTAAATGTTTGAAATAATTTATTTGCTTCAAAAATATTTTGATGATTTTTTTTTATCTATAGTCTATTTTGCAATGTCAATAAATAATGTTTTTTTAATGAGTGGTGTGGCTAGATTTACAAATTCTCTAAATTATCTACTTCTCCACATAAATATAATATATTTGAAGAGTTAGGAACTATTAATGAGATAACATTGGTGTAGATAATTATTGTAGGGATTTATTAATTTTATATCGTGAAGAGTATTTTTAGTAATTTATGGACTTAAGATTACTCCTCAAATAGTTTGTTTCTTTGCAAATGTTTCAAATAATTTATTTCCTTTAAGAATATTTTGATGATTTTTTATTTATATCTTATTTATCAATGTCAATAAATAATGTGTTTTTTTAATGAGTGGCATGGCTAGGTTTACAAATTCTCTAAGTTATCTACTTCTCCAAATAATTATAATATATTTAAAGGGTTAGGAACTATTAATGAGATAACATGGTTGTAGATAATTAGTGTAGGGATTTATTAGGCAAATTATTTTCATGTTAGGATTTCTAATCTAATTATTTTTGTAAAATAAACTAATTTTTATTTGTATTTTGATGGCCTCCCGCCACGGTATGAATCCCAATGAACAAGCGTATTAGTTGGCGACTTAAATGTAATAGTTAATGACACTGTACGTGCCTTGGACTCCGGTTTAGGGTTTATGAACTTGTTTTACCGGCTCTCACCTATACTAACCGGTCAGCACTAATCAAAAGGGCATTGACAACCCAAATGACAATCATTTCTTCCCTCCAGTTCGAGGGGTTACTCCGCCAAGCTTCTCAGCAGCTCTGTGAAAAACCCTGTTTCTTCTGCGACTGTGTTAATGTCGGCCCTGTGGTTAAGTCCGCCTCCAATGGGTGTTAATGGTAAGCTCCTTCGGCCTGCAAGGATTCAATCACTCTGTTTGCGATGGTTTGCCACTGTAAGTGTGGGTTTCTTGTTTGTTTTTCCGTCTCGGTGCTGGTATTTGCTTATGACTCGATTTGTTTTTGGCTTCTGACAGGTCCGTCGTCCTCCCAGCTTCGTTTCACCTTTGACAACCAGGTAATGGCACTGGCTCCATGCTATATTCACTTCACCTTCTTATATCTGGCTCTGACCGTCTCGGCCACTGTCTTCAGGTTACTATTTTTGGTTTGTTGGGTCTTCTCCTCGTTGCTTGGTTGCCTGGTAAACCCTAACACTCTTCCTTCATCTGATTTTATTACTGTTTCAACACGAATATATATGCATTTACAGGGTTTAATTCTCTGTCGTTTGTTCTTGCAGGTGAACTCTGGTCTGGTTGTCAGATTCGTGGTGCTGCTACCCGCATTGTTCCCACGCTTCTTCCGGGTAGTGTCTTGATATACTCCTGTAGCTTTGTCACTGTAGTCTATGTCGTTTCTTTAGGTTTTCTTTATGGCAATAGGATATGGTCTCGGTCTGCAATCTTTTGAAGTTCTGTTGTAGTCGTGGCTTCGACTTTCCCTCTGTATAATTGATTTAAATGGTGTCTGTGGTTTCAAACCCTCGTGGGTGTTCCTGGACTTCAGCTCTGTGGACGCAATCTGGTCTTTTTGTTCCTGTTTTAAAATGTTAGTCGTGGGTTTCGAACCCTTGTTCTATTCGATTATTTTGTTCACAATTTTGAACCGAGGGTTTTGACCAAACCCTAGTCTACTCCTCCTTAAACTGTTATGAATGTAATGTATCCGGCCTTTGTCGGTTTATCAATAATATATTTGCAGTTTCGTCCTGTAGAACGCTCGGTGGATACCGAACTCACTTTGCATGCGTTATATGATACATTTGTTTGACTGTAATCTGGTTCTAGTTGTTTACTCAGGTCGTATGGTTGCACAGATTTATTGTTATTCGATGACTATCTGTCTTTTACATATATCAAATGAAAAGGAAGGAAATCTCTGGTTCTTATTTCGACATGCTATTTGACTGTTCTGTTCTTTACATTATCATACGAAAATAAAGAATGTCTTTATTCTCTGTTATGATGCGCTATCTGAATATAGGCTTATCGCTTTTGAAATACCTGGTTTCCATTCGCATGTACAGGCTTCTCTGCCTTTCTGGTTTTTGTAATTTTTCTGCTTGCCCGAGTTTTCTTCTGCCGCGCCTTTCTCTGGGTGTACACTTGTGTGTACAGTCGAGTCTGTGCGTTGGTGGACGGTGCTGTGTTGTTTGCGCCCGCTCCACTTACAATCGACCTGTCTTCTGCTTAAGTGGGATTTACAATACATAGAAATAATATACTGGAATTTACAATACACAGGAAAATATACTGTAGGATAATATTTGTCACAGTGATGAAATAAACACAAATAAGTAATGAATCTTGGTTTCTAGAGAATGACTGTATGTTTCTATTGCTGTTCTTCAAACTGAGAGAGGAATCTTTACAATCTTTTTTTCGTTCTTTTTAACTCCGAGAGTCAAACTGTTCCTGTTCGGTTGGAATCCACCCAACAGATTGACAACTGTTTTCTAATAACTGATTTAAACTAATACAATGCTTCTTTTAAATAAAATCAAACTAATCCAGCAAATTAATGTTTCTGTTTCTAACTCCTAAGTAAAACAAGATAAATGCATGGCTAATAAAAGTAAGTAAAAAAAAAATAAATAAAATAACCAACAAGGTGTCCAAATTCTGCCTGAGACTGCCAGCCTCATTCTGCCTCCTCAGAGCTGGATGCTCCTGCATCAGGCTCCCGGGGTGACAAAGTCATGGCTCCGTTCCATGAGGCCTTTAACAGAGTAGCCTGCCTTTTGAATTTGTGTCTCATTAAGCCACGAACTGTCCTCTATTGGACGGTTCCTCCACTTTACCAAATATCTCAAATATTCCTTCCTCCGTGTACGCTTTCCTACCTGTGTGTCCAAGATTCCCTCAATTTCGACGGGTGGTGCCATCGGCAACTGTCTCGTCCATAAATCTCCTTTCAACTGGGTGTCCCGTGGTGGCTCTGTTGTCGCATCATCTGCTGAACCTGCAATATAAGGGACTAGATCTGCCACATTAAAGATAGGGGAAATACCAATCCCTGGTGGCAACTGTATCTCGTAAGCGTTCGCAGAAAATTTGCGAATGATCTTGCAGGGCCCGATTTTCTTGAACTTTAGGTTGCTGTACTCTCGCTTAGGAAATCGCTCTTTGCGTAAGTACGCGAGAACTTCATCCCCGACATTAAACTGTACTTCCCTGCGTTTTGTATCAGCTCGCTGTTTGTGTTTCTGGCCGCTGTCCTGCAATTTAAGCTTTACCTGTTCATGTAGTTTGCTCATAGCTTGGGCGAAATCTTCTCCATCAGCACTCCGCTTCTCCAGTTTGCCCAAATCTCGTAACTCGTGCACTCCTCGCGGGTGCATGCCGTACAGTATTTGGAAAGGACTGTAGCCTGTGCTACGGTTGGGAGAATCATTATATGCAAATTCTGCCTGTGCTAACACATGATCCCAAGTACGAGAATTTTCACCTGTTAAACTTCTAAGCAAATTCCCCGGACTCCTATTCACTACCTCTGTCTGTCCGTCTGTCTGTGGATGGTAGGCAGAGCTGAACTGCAACTGAGTGTCTAGTTTCTTCCATAAGGTCCTCCAGAAGTGACCAGTAAATTTGACATCTCTGTCAGAAATGATGCTTCGTGGAAGTCCGTGTAACCGTACAACCTCTGTAAAGAAAAGGTGCGCTATGTAAGTAGCGTCACTATTTTTTTTGAACGGTACAAAGTGTGCCATCTTCGAAAATCGGTCGACTACAACCATTACCGAATCAAAGCCGCGCTGTGCTTTTGGTAATCCTAGCACAAAATCCATACTGACCGAATCCCATGGTCGACTAGGGATGGGTAATGGCATATAAAGGCTAGTGTTTTGACTGTGCCCTTTTGCCAATTGACAAGTTCTGCACCTAGCCACATATCTCTGTACATCTCGCTGCATCTTAGGCCAAAAATAAAAGTGCTATACCTGAGCGATAGTCTTGTCAATTCCAAAGTGTCCTGCCAAGCCTCCGCTGTGCTTTTCCTGTATGATATTGTCTCGCATAGAACAATTTGGAATGCATAACTGCCCCCCTTTGAACAGCAAACCCTCCTGAAGAGTATAGTCCAGCCACTTGCTGTCATTTCGCAATAGCGGGTTTTGACAAGCCTCATAGGCTTCCATAAACTCGCTGTCAGTTGGATACAGCTCTTTCAAGTGTTCAAATCCTAAGATTTGCATGGTGCTCTCCTGTAATAGTAATGTTCTCCTACTGAGTGCATCTGCTACTTTATTCGATTGCCCACTAATATGCTTTAGTACAAAAGTGAAACTTTGCAGATACTCAACCCAGGCTGCATGCTTTTGGTTTAGTTTATGCTGTTGCATGATATACTGTAACGCAGAATTATCAGAAAATAAGACAAATTCGTTACCTAGTAGATAATGCCGCCAATGCTTTAAAGCCTGCACAATGGCGTAGAACTCTTTGTCATAGGTCGAGTACTTCTGTCTGCTCTCGTTTAGCTTCTCGCTGAAGTAAGCAACTGGTCTGTCCTCCTGGCTGAGTACTGCTCCAGTGGCTGTACCACTGGCGTCACAACGAACTTGAAAAAGTTTGTTGAAATCGGGCAGTCTCAATACAGGTCTTTCAGTAATCTTTTTTTTTAAGATCTGAAAGTTGTTTTCTGCTGCTACAGTCCAGTGAAAAGGCTGATTCACTTTCTTAATCGTGTCTAACATTGGTGCGCAAATTTCGCTGAAATTCCTAATGAACTTCCTGTAAAAACTAACAAGTCCATGGAAACTTCGAACGTCAAACAAACTCTTCGGAGAGGGCCAGCTAACTATAGCTGCCACTTTCTCTGGGTCCATTTTTAATTCCTTCTCCGCAATAACAAAACCCAGATATATCAGTTCTCTCTGGAAAAAGGTACATTTCTTCAAATTAATTAACAGCTTGTTTTGCTGCAATTTCCTTAACACGCTCTGTAAATGCCTAAAATGCTCCTCCTTAGTTTTACTGAAAATCAAAATATCGTCCAAGTAAACTATAACAAACTTACCGTTAAATTCTTTCAGCACCTCATTCATCAATCGCATGAATGTGCTGGGAGCGTTACTCAAACCAAATGGCATCACCAGCCATTCGTACAAGCCTTTGTTTGTCTTGAATGCAGTTTTCCATTCATCTCCCTCACGAATCCTGATCTGGTGATACCCACTTTTCAGATCAATCTTTGAAAAGTAGGTTGCTCCACTTAGGCAATCCATCATATCATCCATCCTTGGCAAGGGAAACCTGTACCTAACAGTAATCTTGTTAATAGCCCTGGAATCTGTACACATCCTCCATTCTCCACCTTTTTTGGGAGCCAAAACAGTGGGTACTGCGCAAGGACTCATACTCTCCCGAATCAAGCCCTTGTCCAACAATTCTTGGACCTGTTTTCTAATCTCTTCATGGTCCTTGGGACTCATGCGGTAGGCTGCTTTGTTTGGCAGACTCGCTCCTGTTATAAAGTCAATGCAATGACTAATACCCCTTCTAGGTGGCAACTCATCCGGAAGGTCATCCACCACAATGTCTCCAAAATCCTGTAGCAACCTCTGAACGTCCTCTGGTAAATCTGATACCTATGTGTGGAGTACCACTGTCTTTGGTCTCCTTATGACAGCAAAATTTACCTCGCTGTCCTCAATCTGCTTTATGAATTCTTTTCCTCCTAACAACAGTGCCTTCACTCCACTAGCCTCTGCTGTGTTTTCCTCCTTGATGGGTACAAGCGTATGCTTGATCCCATCTTTCACAAATTTGTAGCAGTTAGTCTTCCCATCATGAACTGCACCTCTGTCAAACTGCCAAGGTCGTCCTAGCAACAAATGACAGACATCCATTGGCATCACGTCACAAAGGATTTTGTCCTTGTACTTTCCAATCTGAAACTCTACTTCACACTGCTCATCAACCAGCAGTTGATGTCCCTTCTGCAGCCACGATACCTTGTAGGGAGTGGGATGTTTCAATTTCTTTAATCCCAATTTCTCCACCATCTCTACAGCTACCAGGTTATCGGTACTTCCGCTGTCAACAATTACTTTGCAGCACTTGCCTTGCGACTTGCAGACAGTGCGAAACAATGCTTTCCGCTGATCTGGCTCTGCAGCTTCCTTGGCTGGCTTCAACAGTACCTTATTCATCAGCAAGGCTTCACCTATCTCAGGTGTGTTCTCTGCTTCCTGAGGTGTTTCCTCTGCATCCTCTGGCTGGGCAATATAGGTTCCTCTTCCGCCTGCTGGTTCGCCCTCCGGACAGTCATAAGACTTATGTCCCAACTTATGACAATGGTAACACTGGACAGTCCCTCTGCCCTGACCAAAGCCTCGTCCTCTCTGAGCTGGTCGTCCTTCCCTGTTACTGTTGTCTCTCTCTGCCATACCAGTAGACTTAGAGCTGCTGCCTTCCTCATTCGAGGCTGTACCTCTCCCTCTGCCATACACTTTACCTTTTCCTCTGCCAGAACCACCTCCTCTCCAGGAGTTCTGCTTTCTGTTTATCTTTTCTTAAGCCTTCAATGCAAATTTATAGGCTTCATCTAACGTCTACGGTGAAAGGATACCAATTTCGTCTAAAATCTCCCCTCTCAAGCCATTTACATATCTGGCTGTCTTCTCTGAGGTATCTTCCACATATCCTGCTCACAGATTTAATTTGTAGAATTCCTCTGTAAATTCTCTCACAGTCATTCCCCTCTGTTTCAGGTTCTGTACCTGCCTGTATAACATAATGTGATAGTCCTTCGGTAAGAACTTCTCCTTCAGCTTTTCTTCCATCCTAGCCCATTTCTTGATTGGCTGTTTGCCTAACCTCCTCCTTTCTGCCTGTACACTGTCCCACCATAAGGACGCATGTCCTTTCAACTTGGTGGCGGCAAACCTTACTTGTTTGTCTTCGCTGGTCTCCTCAAACTCAAAGAATTTATTCACTTCACTTAACCAGTCTAACAACACTTCTGCCGACAAACTTCCATCATAGGTAGGCAACTCATGCTTCGGTTTATGGCTGGATAGCAAAACTGACTTTAACAATCTCAGTTCTGGTGTTATTCCCTCAAACTCATCCTGCTCTGGTTCAACTGCCTCTTCATCACTGTTATCTGCTGGATTTCTTCTTCCTCCAACCTCTATCACTGCTAATCTCTCTCTCAAAACTCTTATCTCTTCTCGCAATCCATCATCCACTGGTCTATGAACCAATCGTCCTCTGCCTCTTCCTCTTCCTCTTGCTCTTCCTCTTGCCTCACCTTTGCCTTCTGCTTGTTCCATTGATTCTAATAAAATAAAATAAAAACTCTAGCTCTGATACCACTTATGATGGCCTCCCACCACGGTATGAATCCCAATGAACAAGTGTATTAGTTGGCGACTTAAATGTAATAGTTAATGACACTGTACGTGCCTTGGACTCCGGTTTAGGGTTTAGGAACTTGTTTTACCGGCTCTCACCTATACTAACCGGTCAGCACTAATCAAAAGGGCGTTGACAACCCAAATGACAATCATTTCTTCCCTTTAGTTCGCGGGGTTACTCCGCCAAGCTTCTCAGCTGCTCTGTGAAAAACCCTGTTTCTTCTGCGACTGTGTTAATGTCAGCTCTGTGGTTAACTCCGCCTCCAATGGGTGTTAATGGTAAGCTCCTTTGGCCTGCAAGGATTCAATCACTCTATTTGCGATGGTTTGCCATTGTAAGTGTGGGTTTCTTGTTTGTTTTTCCGTCTCGGTGCTGGTATTTGCTTATGACTCGATTTGTTTTTGGCATCTGACAGGTCCGTCGTCCTCCCAGCTTCGTTTCACCTTTGACAACCAGGTAATGGCACTGGCTCCATGCTATATTCACTTCACCTTCTTATATCTGGCTCTGACCGTCTCGGCCACTGTCTTCAGGTTACTATTTTTGGTTCGTTGGGTCTTCTCCTCGTCGCTTGGTTGCCTGGTAAACCCTAACACTCTTCCTTCGTCTGATCTTATTACTGTTTCAACACGAATATATATGCATTTAGAGGATTTAATTCTCTACTGTTTGTTCTTGCAGGTGAACTCTGGTCTGGTTGTCAGATTCGTGGTGCTACTACCCGCATTGTTCCCACGCTTCTTCCGGGTAGTGTCTTGATATACTCCTATAGCTTGCCACTGTAGTCTATGTCGTTTCTTTAGGTTTTCTTTATGGCAATAGGATATGGTCTCGGTCTGCAATCTTTTGAAGTTCTGTTGTAGTCGTGGCTTCGACTTTCCCTCTGTATAATTGATTTAAATGGTGTCTGTGGTTTCAAACCCTCGTGGGTGTTTCTGGACTTCGGCTCTGTGGACGCAATCCGGTCTTTTTGTTCCTGTTTTAAAATGTTAGTCGTGGGTTTCGAACCCTTGTTCTATTCGATTATTTTGTTCACAATTTTGAACCGAGGGTTTTGACCAAACCCTGGTCTACTCCTCCTTAAACTATTATGAATGTAATGTATCCGGCCTTTGTCGGTTTATCAATAATATATTTGCAGTTTCGTCCTGTAGAACGCTCGGTGGATACCGAACTCACTTTGCATGCGTTATATGATACATTTGTTTGACTGTAATCTGGTTCTAGTTGTTTACTCAGGTCGTATGGTTGCACAGATTTATTGATATTCGATGACTATCTGTCTTTTAGATATATCAAATGAAAAGGAAGGAAATCTCTGGTTCTTATTTCGACATGCTATTTGACTGTTCTATTCTTTACATTATCATATGAAAAGAAAGAATGTCTTTATTCTCTGTTATGATGCGCTATCTAAATATAGGCTTATCGCTTTTGAAATACCCGGTTTCCATTTGCATGTACAGGCTTCTCTGCCTTTCTGGTTTTTGTAATTTTTCTGCTTGCCCGAGTTTTCTTCTGCCGCGCCTTTCTCTGGGTGTACACTTGTGTGTACAGTCGAGTCTGTGCGTTGGTGGACGGTGTTGTGTTGTTTGCGCCCGCTCCACTTACAATCGACCTGTCTTCTGCTTAAGTGGGATTTACAATACACAGAAATAATATACTGGAATTTACAATACACAGGAAAATATATTGTAGGATAATATTTGTCACAGTGATGAAATAAACACAAATAAGTAATGAATCTTGGTTTCTAGAGAATGACTGTATGTTTCTATTGCTGTTCTTCAAACTGAGAGAGGAATCTTTACAATCTTTTTTTCGTTCTTTTTAACTCCGAGAGTCAAACTGTTCCTGTTCGGTTGGAATCCACCCAACAGATTGACAACTGTTTTCTAATAACTGATTTAAACTAATACAATGCTTCTTTTAAATAAAATCAAACTAATCCAGCAAATTAATGTTTCTATTTCTAACTCCTAAGTAAAACAAGATAAATGCATGGCTAATAAAAGTAAGTAAAAAAAAAAAGTAAATAAAATAACCAACAAGGTGTCCAAATTATGCCTGAGACTGCCAGCCTCATTCTGCCTCCTCAGAGCTGGATGCTCCTGCATCATATTTCATCAAATCTATGTTTTCTATATATCTTAAAAATAGATATTGAATAGCATTTTGATGAAACTTTTGACTTTTGAGAGATTGTTTGTTTTGAATATTTATAAATATGTATTTTCCTCCGATAAATATTTTGAATAATTGTTGTATGCAATGTGATTTAATGTTTTATATTGATTAAATTTTGGATCAATGTTAAGAAAAAATTATAAAAGAGAAATCACATTAAAATTTCAATTAAAATTAAACTATAAACTGAAATGACTTAGTGTAGGGATATTTTATTTCTAATTTATATTTCTGACCAAATTAATTTTCTAATCAAGATTTATTCATTTTGAAAAATTTCACCTTGTGAATTTTATTATATTATATTTACAAAAGATTAATTTATTTTCTACACTATTAGGTAGGTTAAATATAAAATTGTAAAATTCTCAACTTTGTATCAAATCCCATTGGGTACTTATATTATGTATAATTTAATCTTTTGAACTGTTAAACTTACAAAATATTAAGTTAAATTGGAATTCCTTCAGACATTAATTTAATAGATTTAATAGTTTACCAACATATAACCTAATTTCTTTCTAACCCCTTACTGTTAACTTTGAATTTCAATTTATTAATCACAAAAGCCCCCAAAGTATACACTACTATATCTAAAAAAAATTATAAAATTCATTTTAAATAAAAATTATTTTTAATTTTCAGCAAATTATTATAAAACTCTATAAGTTTCAGGAAAAAATCATTGTATATTATTTTTAATTTAAAATGTGTTAAAAATTTAATTATATATATTTTTATTATATTTAAATTTTAATTTTTAAAATATCATTTTCAAATGTATTAATAAATTTAGCATCTTAATTTTTTTTTAAGATAATTCTATTGTACAAAATAATAATTCAAATTTAAAATCACAATTTAAATTTGTGATTCAATTAAAACCCTACATGGGAGGATAGATTTTTGAATATCTATGGAAATCCATGGGAGAGGATAGATTTTTGAATATCGAGAGTTAGGGGCCTTATCAATACCTTCTACGATCTCTACCTCGATCATATCGATCACCTCCACACACATAGTCTATGTGGTCTATCGACCCCATTCTTGTAACAGAGGATTTAAAAATTTATAAATGTTGTTTTAAGATTAATTATATTTGGTTCTAATATTTTTGTTTAGACAAAACATACTTTTCATTTTACTCAATATTGATTATATATATTATAGTGCTTGATTATATAAATAATTATAAGTCCTTGATTATATAATTAATTGTTGTGTAAATGGGTTTTTCAGTTTTTAGTTATACGATGTAAAGAGTTTGATCTAGCTAACATTATTTATATTAAATTATAGAAATGTTTGTTTTAAGATTATTAATATTTGTAAAATTTCTTTTGTTAGAGCAAGTTTTTATTATAGTAAATAATGGATTATGATTAAAGAATTTATAAAATAATAATCTTGATTTAATAATTTTTTTTTTATATAAAAAAAATATATATAAATTTGGTAGGATTCTGATTTTTGGTGTTTTTACATGTATTTACCTAAGACTTCAGTTCAGTGAAATTTTATCAGTGAAATTTTATTTCCTCACCCACCGCTATTTGAACTACCCAGGGACTGTTTCTTCTTTATAATTATAGTTTTGAGTTTGCATTATTTTTCATAGTAATTGTTGTGTAAATTAAATTTTAGTTTTTTATTTATATTACTGTGGAGCGAGCACGAACCCAGCGAAAGTAAAGAAGATCAAATGTGAGCAGAATGAACTCGGTAAGCGTAAATAGGTTTTTAGTTTTTTTTAGTTATATGATTGTTTAGAGTTTTATTTAGGTTAACGTTATTTGTATGGCTATTTAGATTATTGTTCTGTAGGCATTAATTTGTTTTGTGAAAATTATTTTTATTATTTGTATTTATTGGACACATGTCAACTGTACGTAAAGCATGAGCATGTTTATACATGGACTTCCTAATAGATTGTAGGATGTTCTTCTCTGCCCAAAAAATGTATTCTTATTTATATACTTATAAATTTGGTTTTTATTTTAACTTCTAATAATGATAATAGTTAATACTCCTGTTATAGTTATGATAAAGTTTAATTGTTTTATGTTTTAATAGTGCAACATAATTTTTGATGAAATTTATATTTTTCTTTATTTGAAGTGTATTTTTGAATGTATAA
>APFE031035260.1:1797-17291 GCA_000404065.3 Pinus taeda | reverse complement strand
TTGATCAAATCTTCTTTTATCTTCAAAGTTCAACAGAGAAAGAGAGAGAGAGTACATTACAACAGAAGTCAATACTTTTACTTATCTAGATCTAGCATAGATCATTTCGTATCATGATGAGATCAGTTGAAGACATTCTGCTTCAACTGATTCTCAAGGTGACTCCTTCACCTATCATCGTTCTGCATCTCGTCCATTTGATGCCCCTGATTGTGTTGCACCATCATGTTGTCCATACATCATGCAGTAATAAGTATATCAGACTTAGCTGCTTGCTATGGCTTACAGCCTAGCAAAGCAGCTAGGCTATAGTTCCACCTTCCAGCAGACCTTTGAGCCATTGCTGTCACATGTTATTGCAGCTGTCCCATTGTACCATAGTTGTCACACGTTATTGCAGTTGTCCCATTATTGGCACATTGCAGCTCCTATGTGGCAGTATATAAAATCTCCTCATCAATGAAGAGACCTCTCCAATCAAACAAGTCAAAGCACAAGTTACCATACTTTGCACTTCTATTTATGGGCAGTGTTTTGGTCACTGGTTAGGGCTCCCATTGTAACCTACAGCAATCCAAGTCATGCCCAAAACACACCTTCAATTTGTGTGGCCTCCTCTTCCTTTCAAGTTATGTGACCTCACTGTTTGAGGAGGCACCTACAGGTCTTTGTTTGATCCTCAAAACAGCACCTACAGGTCTGCAACCTAGTCACAACAGAACAGTCCCTTACACGGCCTGTTTTAGGAGGAATCTCTGCGTTTACTAACCCAGAATAGTCCCTTACTATTGCGGCCCTCCAGCATGGTGCTTCGGCCCTCCTTCTAGCACTTGATTACCTGAAAACGTCCCTTCAAACTTGCTGGCATGTTTTCCTAACTGCGTCTAGGGCACCCCTCCTAGGACTGCGGCTAGCTTTGTCTCCTTTTCTTTGCCCTAAGCACAGTCTCCTTCGCATCAATTGTAGACCGAATGATGAGCCTTCTTCTTCTGCATATTATACTTCTCCATGACAGCTTCTAGGGCTTCTTCCATGGCTGCGTTTAGATCTAGGGCATCATTCTTACATAGGCCAGTGTATACTCTTAGTGTCTCTCCTTCACCAAAAACCCAAAGACGTGGAGAGGAGGAGATCACATGAAGAGTATGTGTGTGTATCAAATGACTTCAAGTCCTCTTCTATTTATACCAAAACGTAGAGGTTGAATGGACATGACTATTGGGCTTCCGAGCCTACTCAAGTTGCTGGTCGGCTTGATAATAATTCCATAATCAAAACAAATTCATATCTCCATAAATATTTATCGGAATCGGATGATCTTTAGATCAATCCTACACCTCTCGATGAGAGGGATCCAATAAAAATATCAGTTGCCATAAATAAGCTAACCCACATGGAGTTTGGCCCTAGTTGCCAATTTAACAACCTCTCAACCCTTTCAAAGTTGATTTTTTGAGGAGGTCATGGACAAAGAGGAAGGGCTACTATTAGGCAAGAACGTGGACATTTGAGAAGAATTATCTCCTTGCCTTGTATAACATTTAATTCACCTTTGGAGGTCAAGCCTTGGGGCATCAAAAGACACTTAACTTCTTCAATCTTGAGAGCTTTCTCAATATATATACTTCATTTTCTGAATTTGACTTTCAAGAAGGAGATCTAGAGCTTGAGAAGCATCATTAAATTGTAAAGAATCATCTTGAAGACCTCTTGCGAGTTCCTCATCTTGTAACATCTAATAAAAGTTTAGTTTTCTTGTGGGAGCTTCGGTTTTCACCTATGTTGCATGAGTTTCTAGAACGTGGGAATGTTGGGAACTTGGGTTTGGGTGTCGGGAATGGATAGAGGTTTCCCCAAAATTTCCAAGAAACAGCTAATCGGGAACGGTAATATTATATAATAAAAAAGTAAATAAAAATATAAATAATAATATATAATAATCAAAATTATTATTAAATCAATATTTCAAATATTAAATCAATAACTATATTAATCTCTCTTATTATATTAATTATATCCTCTGGGTTGTCTCGCTTCCTAAGTCTCTCCCTTTTATATATATAAAATACTAAAACGTCGAGTTCATTATCAGTTCTCTGACACATGACCAGTATTTGAAACAATATGCCTTAAAAATACCAAGGAACAATTTCACCTATGTTTCTCTAGTTATTCTTATGAGAAAAAGTAAAGCGACTCTAATGGTTAAGCATTCACTGTCACATACAATATGCACACAATCTTTTGTGATACATATACATAAACAAAAGAACAAATACTCATCAGCATGACATCCCAGATATCGCCCTTACATTGAGGTGTCACACGCTTCCTTAACCCATCAAGGGATTGCTCCAGTTACTCAATTAAGGATATCGGTGTTAAGGATGTCGTTGGCCATTCTTCCTGCGAAGGTTTCAACAAAGCCTCACGTTTTGTGGGCAGTTCAACATATTTGTCTACATTCTTTGTATTCCCCAAATCCAGGGAACGTGGAAACTCCAAAAACAGTCTTCAAAGCTCTCAGAACTTTCCCAAGCTCCCATTGCAACTCCCACAGAAAAGGGAACATTCCCATATAGTTCCAAAGCTTCCAGGAGCCCGAGAACCACTGGTACGGGTTTCCCACCTCTAGGGAGCAGTTCCCGTGTAACAGAGGTTTTCACCAAAGGCATCATTTTCTCCTTTTTGCAAAATGAGAAACATGTGGGTGGTTTGATCTTAAGCTAGTTTTCTTAGTTTTTCATCTTGCATAGCTTAAAATTAACACAACATCACTTTCACAAACTAATTTTCTGAATTGTGTTTTTGTTACTTATTTTCATGCTTTGCCATTTCAAGTTAGCTTTCAAGTACAATTCTAAATCTTACTTTTGGAAGCAATTTATTTTATGCAATCCATCTCGTTTCAAGTAGCAAAGTTTAACCATTTGCTTCATGTTGGCCTCACAATAGGCTCATTGTTTACATGCTCATTTATTTAAATTATTTGTTCATTTCACAAGGATACAAATTTCAAGCTTCATTGCTTTAGTTGGTTATTGGTTTATCATTTATCAAAACAATCATTTTGAGTAACTTACATGTTCATAAAGTTTATGTATCTTGCATTATCTTGAGCAATTAGCAAGTTATCTTTTCTTTCGAGCACATTTTCATTTACTTGAAGCAAAGCATTTAGTAATCTTACTTAATTCATGCGCACGCTACTTTCCTTTTCCAATTGAGTTTATATTTGCAATTTACTTTGAGCACTATTTCCATTGTATTGAAAGCATTGCAAATCTCTATTTGGAAAGCTTACTTGCATACCATATTAGCCATTTTAGTATAGTTGCATCTTAACTTAAATTACCTCCAAGCATAAGCTTGGTTGAAAGACAGTTTTTGGGACCCCTTTCTTTCATCAACTTGAGGGACATAGATCCTCTTATGTAGTTAACACGGTGACCTTGCAATCGTCAGAGTCACAGTCTCTACAGCATGGGAGGCATCAGGTGTGTTGGGTAATCCATGGGAGGTATCATTAATATAGCATCAGTTGTCTTTCTTTGGACCCCTTCCATAACTCACATAACAAACTTGTTTCAAAATAGTCGGAAGAAAAGTCACATCTAGACTAGGCATTTAGATTAAAAGTAACCAAGATAACTACATCAAACTTTAGTTTAGGTGCACTTCATGCTAACACATTTTACTATTTTACTTGCAAATTATCCATGTACTTGTTATTGATGAATACGTTTTGAATTGAATACTTTATTTAAGCAAGTGTCATCTCATTTATTTTTGCAAGTAAAATTCTAACGTGTTTCCTTTGCAAGTCATTTCCATATTGCTTCCTTGCATGCTTTGAATTTGTAGATGATCATATATTTTGAAAGCATTTCTTGAAACCATATTGTATACCTTGCATTGATATCATATCTTGCTAACATCTTTTGTTTGACTGACAGGATTGCTAGTGTTTCAATTTGAAGCACATTCATTTTATTTTGAATAAACATTATTTATTTTGAAGCAATATTGAAAGCACAAGTCTTATATGCTTAACTTTGATTTATGTATTGATGGTTATGTAAGTATATTTCATTTCAGATTGCTCATCATATTTGCTCATAATCTCAAGTAATCCAAATTAACCTTAACATCTCCTAGAAACATCACATGATCTTTTAACTTAGCTTTTCATTTAGGGAACACCCTCCTTAGCTCACCTAAAAGAAAGCTTAAACAGAGAGAGTTGGGAATAGGTGACAACCTCATCTCTTGATTTTTCAACCAACCACACCTTATGGGGTTAAGGGCTTTTCTCACTAGCTTAGGTGTATGTGACAAGCGGCAACGATAGAGTCAAAAGTTCTTGCTTATTATAAATTATGAGCAAGTAACCACAATGTTTTAAAACTCTGACTCCAACTCAGTATCGACTCTGTCAGCTCAATTTCAATGACTCTGTTGTTGTAAAAAATACATTAAAATATTTATTTTTTTATAAAAAAAACATAATTTTAAAGATTTTCATTCATGTTTCCAAACACACAGCATTAGAATATAGATGGAAGACAACATATTATCAAAGTAGGCTCATGAATATATCCATTATATCAAAATGGCACCCAGTGCACTATCTAATACATACATGATGATGAGACAGAGATCAAAACAAAAACACATAACCAAGGAGGTTGGAAATGGCATTATCCTCCAAAATAGGTTGTAAGTCATCAAGGAACTAATACAAGGGTCCAAGAGTGTTCCTCGCTCCAAGAAAGTCCCAAAGTGCATGTGTACATCTTCAAAAGGTCCATCCTCCACCATGATGTCATCTAGGAGAGACCCTATGTCACCCTTATCAAACATGTGAGTGACATGGCATCCCTAAGGGTAAGCATTGGCATCAAAGAGGGATGTGCTAGCCCTCCTAAGTCATCTCAATGATAACCATCCTCATATGTGCTTTAGAAGAAGGCACCATCCACCAAAATAGGGTCAAGGCCAACTAGGGGGCATCTTTAGTCCATTTGGGCATACCATCAAATAGTCCAACGTCCAAGCTTTTAAGTTTAATGTCTTAGCATTTGGAGGCTCATCAAGGGGTGTAGCATCACGTGGAATCAACTCAAGGCTCGATGCTTATCTTTGGAGGGCCAAGGTTGGGGCCACAAAATTAGGTTTGCTTTAAAAAGGGGGCAAAGAACCTATTGGAAGGTTTTGAAGAAGAATGAAGCTATCCCTTAAAGAACCTCTACTACATATGTGATACCACCTAAACAAACCTCTCAAGATCAAGCGAGCTAAACTTATTTAGGGACAAAAAACCATTAAAGTATCATCGTGAAAACCTTGGAGTCCCCCAAAGCAAAAAAAATAAAAAATAAAAATCGTTGTTTTTTCATTCACGAGCCACTGTCATCCAACCAGCCGAGTAGGCTCGGATCAGCCGAACCGGCCGGGTTATTACCGAGCCGACCGAGTTGTTAGACAACTCAATCGGCTCGGTAATAACCCGGCCAGTCGAACCGGTTCACTGGTCGAGTCAACCCGGTGAGGCCTTGACTCAAACCAACTCAGCCAAATCGGTTCCGAGCCAGCCGAATCTTAAAACAATGAGTAACCAGATGGACAACCGTTGCTTATATGATTAACTAACCTATATGAAATGCAACTCCTAATATCTAAGTGTGATGCAAGGATCTTGGTTAATTTTAGATTATATGCCTAACTTAAATGGAACTTTTCCCTTAACTATTTTGAGAAACAGGGTTCAAAGTTGGTTGTGGGATGGAAGCCAACATGAAGCAAGCAAAAGCTTGATTAACGATACCTCCCCCTGTGTTCCAACCACCAATGCCTTTGGCACTACAGACACTGTAGCTCTGATGACTACAAAGTCACTGTGTTAACCACTAAGAAGGGTTGAATCCCTCAAGCTAGATGAGAAAGGGTCATCCTAAGAGTCTATCAACCATGCTGATGCTTGGAGGTAAGTTATTAATGCAACTATGCTTAGAATGAAATGCAAGACTATGTGTGAGTCTTAATTTAAGATTGTTTATGTGATTTAAGTACTTAATGTGATTAATTTATAGCAAGAGTACTTAATAATGTATTTAAAGACAATCTTAAACAAGAACAATTGTTCAATGATTCAAGTGCCAATAACACACAAAAGATCCTCTATTCAATAATTAGCCAATGAGATGTCAATAACCATTACATGAGATAAGATATATGCTAATGATAATGCTCTTAGACAATGACAACAATTAAGGATCTTGAAGCACTTACCTACTTATTAATTAATCAATGATACAAAATGTCAATCACAATTGCTCAAAATGCACCAATTGGCAATTAATATGACAATGCCAATTAGATTTCAAATTCCCAAAGATTCAATATCAACGGAAGCTATGATTTGAGTGCTTTAGTGAGTGAGCTTATTAATGTGAATTATGAACTTCATAGCATATAAACTCACAAGGAAAACACAATGTTAGTTACCTCCACAATATCAATACTAGCAACAAGAATATAAAACCATGGAAGCACTTACACAATTTATGTTGCAATGACCCTTGGAAAGAGATAAGTGAATGATATGACAGCAGTAAGAAACTTATGAGAGCAGTGAGTAAACCAATGTAGACCCAAGAAACAACAAGCCTATGATAACTAGAGATTTCCAACACTTTGCTTAATGTAATTTATGAAGTTAACCCACTTTAAGATGCAATATTCAGAGTTATATATGATCTGATCTAACTTGTTACAAATTACAACAATAAGTAAAACAGATAATCAATGAACTATTGATGCTACAACAACTGCCAAATTGAGCCCAAAACTTGGAAGAAAATTGTCAAACTGAAAAAGGAAGAACAAAAAAACAAAAAACAAAAAAAACCATTTTTTGAGCCCTTTTAGTTGTGTTATTCTGAAAATATCAGATCTGATATACTCAATTATGCAGATAAATTCCAGCAAGTTAAAATTTAGATCTAGGCTAGATATGCAATTACCCAAATGGCCAAAAATTTACAAAAAAATTATTATACAATTTTAGAGTTTTTTTTTTTATCAATTAGATATGTTATTAGGGCAATTATATCATTGTTATCAAGATAAATTTACAGTTATAACAAAACAGAGATAAATTTGGGGTTTAGAGAGCAAGCCCTAGGCATCAAGGCCTTGAAGATGAACTTGCCCAAGTTGCCAAAAATTTCTCCAATGATTTTGCAACTGAAAACACTAACTTTGAGCAACCTTTTCCTGCAAAACCCACGAGTATTCAGTCCTGAAAATTTCAAAAATGGCTAAAGGTCAAACTAGGGCTAGAAGAGGGGTAAAGGCACAGGAAAAGGCTCAAGAAATGCAGCCGCAAGGGAAAGAAGCCAAAGAGGGTTGAGAAAGGGTCAAAAAAGGCCAAGGAAAAGAGAGAGAAGGCCAAAGGAAGAAGAGGAAGCCCAAAAAGGCTTGACACTGGAGGAAGAGGGTAGATTAGGGTTTGAAAGGGTTGCGGCTAGCCCATAAAGCAATCGTCTAGGTCTTAGGAGGGGAGCCGACTGGCCTAGGGCCCACGACTAGGCCTTAGAAGGCCTAAAATCCCTAACACTAGGGCTACGAAGGGAGGTCAAGGCCTCTAGGGCTTACGGCCTGCCCTAAAAGGCCTAAAAATGTTGACACAAAGGGCTTTGAGGTTGATGCAGGGGGGATAGAGGCCAACACTGGCCTTGGAGAGGCCAGATCCAGGCCCAGGAAGATTGGAAAATGAAACTCCAACTTCAAAAAAACTATTCTCCTTTAGATCTGCAACTTTGCTCAATTTCTTCAATGGTTGGCCCTGTAAAAAAATTTAGAGGCTAGATCTTACACTATGTTCCAACCTTCTCCACTTGATCTCACCTACACAAATATATTTACAAATACCCAAAAACTCCAAAAATATAAAAAAATATCAAAAACCCAATTAACAAAAATAATCTACAAAATTAAGGGTTTTACAATAGATTTTGAGAAATAAAAAATTTTGGAATTTTCTTTGATAAATGGCTAATAATACTTTGGAAAAAATAATGCACACTATACCCTTAGCGAAGTTAAATCAACCACATAAATATTACAAGGTCAGTTCATGCCCATAATTTGTGAATTTGGGGACCAAGGACTGGGTTACCTGCAAATACTATATATTTTTCTCAAGAAAATTTGTTAGACTTTTGTTAATAGAAAGATTCTATCCCCATCTAATGAAAAAACAAATTTTAAAATTAGTAAGCACAATATAGGAAAGTTTGTACCCAGCACATACCACAAATCAATGAAAACTAAACACCATGAACTGCACTCCAAAGTCTTTATTATGATTCAAATAAATGTTCCTAGCAGGATTGCAGTGTTACATCAATTCTTCTGCAGCAATTTCTTAGCCAAATATTAGATGGCTTTGGAGACAAATGACTCTAATTTATAGATAAATCCTCCAAGTGGAAAATAATGGTTAAGTTGGCTTGATCCTTGTCAAAATAATCTTGGTCACTGATAAATCCTTGATGATCTTTTAATCTTAGCTGTTGAAAATATTTATTGAGGAATTTTCGAATTTCTCATTAAATCCCTTTTTTATTAGCTCAAAATTAATTTCCTCAAAATAATTGACTTTAATTTAACCACCAAAGGTCAGATTGCCTCAGTTTGCATGCCAAAATCTGCAGCCTGCCTAGGAGAGGCAGCCACACCAAAACCGCATTGTTTTAAAGTCAACACTTGGTCAACGCTGGACAAAGAGACCTTCAGCAACTTTTGCGTCCTTCTTTCTGCATCTTCCTAGCCCTTCTACGTCCTCCTTTTTCCCACGTGTGATTTGCTCCTTGTGTAACCCAAAGCTAAGGAGAGAGAGAGAAGAATGAGTGAAATGAGATGAGTTGATAATGAATAAACCTCACTTGTACTTACATGATTTGTTGGGCATGTGTACCACACATTTAGCTACTAGTCGACCTTGACAATTTGTCAAGTAAATACAAATAAATTCATATCTCCATAAATACTTGTTGGAATCGGCTGATCTTTAGATCTTGTTGGGCATGTGTACCACACATTTAGCTACTAGTCGACTTTGACAATTTGTCAAGTAAATACAAATAAATTCATATCTCCATAAATACTTGTTGGAATCGGATGATCTTTAGATCAATCCTACACCTCTCGACAAGAGGAATCTAGGAAAAATATCAGCTGCCATAAATAAGATGACCCACATGGAGTTTGGCCCTAGTTGCCAATTTTAACATTGTGTTTTGTTTACTACGTTTATCATCTGCTCATGAGGAAAATTTTCTTGCTTCTAGTCTTCAATCAAAACGTAGCTCTAATACCATGTTAGTTTTCTACTAATCAACTGCTAATTCAACAAGTATTCTGAGATGCAAGAACTGAAAATTGAATAGCAATATTCACGGAATGTAACTCCGATACCATGTTAGTTTCTAATACTCAACTAATAATTTAACAAGTATTCTGAGATGTAAGAACTGAAAACTGAATTGCAAAATTCACTTTGTAAATATGTAGAGTATTCTAACAAAAAATAATAGTGGCAGAAAATAAATCACAAAGACACAAGCATACATCAAACAATACACTAGAAATACCCCCAACTAGGGAAAACCTGCCAACTTGTGTGTTATTAATCTGCATAGCAAAATCTCAGGAATTGATTACAAAATACTGGAAAAAATTCCTTTTGAATTCTCTGCTCCTCGACACACAAATCTATGCACCTTTGATCAGCTCGGCCTCTCTCATGCGCATCTGTACAAATTGTACAAGCTAAGACTGCCTCCTATGCAAGCCAACTCGACCATAAATTGATGCGCTCTGGCTGTAGAAATCTCTTGAGGCTACTCGGCCTCTCTCTCTGCCCTCACGCGCTGATCTGGAAAACTCCTTGCTGAGCTCGCAGACACAAATTTCTCTAGTGCATAGTCATGTGATTTAACAAGTCTGCACCCTTCTTCTTTATAGCATCGAACTAGCTTCTCAACTCAAGCAAACTGGCTCCTTCTCTCTAGTTGAACTGGGTCGAACTGGCTCCTTGATCTCAAGTCAAACTGGCTCCTTGAACTCAAGTCAAACTGGCTTACTGAACTCAAGTCGAACTGAGATTGAATCTCCATGCATGGCTGAGTTTGATTTACCAATTTTTACTGTAGGAAAATTAGAGAATTTTCCTAAGTCAAAACTAAGAGAAGAAGTAACTGTGCCTTAGCTTCACTTGTGGGTCCTCCTACCAAATTTAGTGCACTTCTAAATTTAGCAGAACCCTTCCATCTCGAACTTCAATTAACACAGATCAGTTCTGAAATTACTCATTAAGCATGTTAAATCATTGTAGCATTCAACCCCACTGTTTTACCAAATCAGAATCAAAAAAAAATGGCCATAACCACTCATAAACATAAGAAACCTAAATCTGAAAATCAGATCTGCAAATACAGAATTTAAGACAACAATGGCACTTTTTATTATCACAATAAAGGTAATAAATTATAATACCTCAACTTTGCCAAAGCTGGTATATCAAGTTCTTTCACTTTATACCAAGAAAAGCTTAATCCAAAATTTCCCAAACCCTAGACAGCGCATCCACAATCACTGGAAACCCTAATCAACAACAACAGAGACTAGAAAGGCATCCCAGCAAGCTACACAAGCCTCTCTAAGGTGCTCAACAATGAGTTAGCATCACACCAGTTATACACAAGCACTTGCATCACTCAACCTTCACACTCCACTTGCATCTCACAAGCCAAGGAACCCTGGTACATGCATCAGACAAGCACTATCCTTGTTACAAAAGTCATTACATGTTCTTCCAAAATGACACACCAACTAACAACCTCTAAGATATGCCTATGCAGGAGCATTTGTCAAAAGTCAAAAATCAGTAGTTGACCTCTAGAAGGTCTTAAAATTTTATGAGGAAGTTGGTTTCCTCATTGTCACGAAATCTTGTAATTTTTAATTATTTCCTTGGAGTTCATTTGAAATATTCCTATGTTTAGAGGATACAAGTGTATCTATCTGGTTTGAAATTTTATGTTTATAAATAAATCCAGAGCATGAAAACGTAGCAATGGGAGAGTGAGAATAGAAGAAATGATTTGAATGGAAAGAAGAACTTTTCTGTTGTTAAACCCGGTTTATCCATTGAATGAATGATATTGTCTCCAAGCTTGATTCTTCAAATCCTATTATATCATACCTCTGCATATTTAGATCATTGTGTTCATTCTAGTTCATAGCAGAATTGAGGGTCTGTGTGATAGAGAGAATTTAGCAAAAGGATCAAATTGTTATCACCTAAAGAAGTTTGGTTCATATCAAAACCCTTATAAAGCTAAAGTTAGAGGAATTGCTACTTTTAACAGACTACAATTCAACCGGACTGACCTTATCATAAAACGAAGATTTCTAAAACATCCCAGTGGCGTTGCATTCCGATGGCTTCAGATCTCGGTTAATGTTAGACAGGAAGTGTTTAAAATCTCGAAGAATCTGATGGATGGATGGATGGATGATAATGATTGTTTACAGGTTTTAAATGGTTGATTCTGTGAAAATTGCAGTAAAATGAATGACCATCGATTGGCAGTTTGGGGAGGTTTGCTTATTTTGGTGGTGAAATGTGTTTATTGTGTGAATCAGAGCTCCAAAAATTGCATTTGATGGAGTAATTTAGGAAGAAATTGCTAGGAATCATTAAGGCACTAGCAGCAATTCGTGGAGATGAAGTTTTGGAACTGTGTTTTGTGCTTTCATGTGCATATTTGCTGGTGTCTCCAGCTATTATTCGCTTCTATTGAAAATTGTTGAAAAGTGATTCCTTGTCAAAGGATTTCAACTGTTAATTCTAAATTTGTTTTGTTTGTTTTGCATATTTGATCAAAATTGTCTCAAATATTCAATGATTTAAACTACTCCATGTTTTGTGCTTTTGAATGTTTCTAGTGTTCCACGGGGACGCTTCCCCAAACTGGGGTGCACACACCCGGGATAGGGGGACACCTGGGGAAACGTTTCCCCACGTCTCCCTTTTGGGGAGACATGGGAAGACGCAAGGGGAAACGTTTGCCCAGCGTGGGGGACATGTCTCCCCCAAAGGGATGCTTCTGGGTGCACCCCTCAAAAGAGGAACGCCTAAAATCATTCCTTATGAGGGGGGACGAAAGGACCCCCTTTGAGTTTCAAGTACTTTTTTGTGGGGAAGCCTAATATTCAAGCCTGTGGCCCTATCATTACTATGCAATTCATGGTAATGTTTAAGAAGTAAGAGTGGCATTTTCCTTTATCTTCCATTTTCATCATTTTACTTAAATTTTTAACATTACCATGAAATGACTCAGGATGTTTGAGAGCGGTTCCAACCTCATTGGATTTCATATTAGAAAGTAGAATTTTAGATCTCACTCAAAATCCAGTAGACTTAACAATTTTTCAGGATTTCAAGATCAGGGAGATTGCAACGTTTCCATTGGATGTTGTCATGTACAAGGGTATGGAACTAGTATTTAATCAAGAGCACCAAGCCCTCTATGTACCTTGATGTTAGTGGCATTGGTTGTTGAACTCTTCTATCATCACCTTATTAAAAATGTACCTATCACTCAAACAAAAACTTGACTTGACAAGCTAAATTTTTTCTATCTTATTTTAATGCTTAGAGGGTGACATTGGTGACGAAGATCCCAATATAGGTAATGATTTTGATTATATGTAGGTATTTCTTGTAGCATAATTTATTTTTTTTGGATGTAGAGGTCATCTAGAGCATTTTTGTTGATGTATTTTCGGTTCAGAGTTGGATCGCATCAACGCTATTTTGGTTATATGCACCCTTACATGTTATATAAATGAGAACTTTTGCTTATTTGAGTATAAACTCTTTGGATTCATATGGATGCAGATAAACATATATGTTTTTCTTTAATATTTGAATATTTTAGGTCTTTTTGGTTGACTAGTTTTTTGGTTCAATTTTTTTACCGATTCTAATCCTCCAATTCCTACCAGTTCTTGGTTTAGAGGGTTTTCCAGTTTGATCACCGGTTTGGTTCCGATAACATTGTTATTTACTATAGTCTATTTTCCTTAGTACTAATTAGATTCCAGAATGATGAATAATGAATTTAAATTTTAAATCAATTTACATTCTAGAATTATGAACGATAAATTTAATTTTTAAATCAATATAAATTCTAGAATGATGAATGATGAATATGGATCAATGTATTTCATTATTGAATCTCGTCATGTATGGAAGAATGATGAGTCTGAATGATGTATGTACCAGTATGAACACTGAATATGGATCAATGTATTTCATTATTTAATTCAATTATGTATGGGTCAATATATTTATGTTTTCATTATTGAATATGAATTTGGATATATATATATATATATTGAAAAAAATTATATACCCTAATGTCTCCCCGTCCCCCTTAAATTTCCCTAAACTTTGAGGGTACTCCCACATGTCCTCTTTGTGCATCTCCCCACACCCACGTCCCCTCGTCCCAAAGTCTTGGTGGAACATTGATGTTTCAAGACTTTAGGATGGAATATGCATTGCTTTGGAAAGTATAGAAGATTTTGTATAATGCAGTGGATCGACAAATCTTTAAAGTGATGGCATGCTTGCTCTTTATTTTCTGTTGATATCATTTCCAACACAATTGTTTGACTCTCATTAAGGACTAACTCTAACACCATTTTGGGAAATACACTCTCACAATTCTTAGCGCAAGTCTTAAGCAAGACAAGAGACAGGTATTGAGCCTCAGGGGTTTTCTACACAACCCTCTTCATGATAACACAAACAAGATCATATCTATTGACCCTCTCCCCGATAACCATATCACAAATCTATAAGTGCAAATCCGCTAGCTCTCAGCCACCTGGTTTATAAGCTCTACGCAAAAATCTAAGCAATGCACCACACCATTTCAGGTGGATAGGTTCCACGAAAGCAAAACACACTTCTTTGGCACATGGGTCGATCTGCCATCAAAGATGACTTTTGACATGTCGAAGCAAGTTGGCACCCATAAAATTTCCCACAAATCGGCCCACTGAAAATTTACCTACAATAATTAGATTCAAAGTGATCAAGTGATCTGCAGACTACAAGGGAGTCTATTCCCACAAGCAACCATAAAGCTAAAAGGGAGCCTATATATATCAAGCAACAACCAATTCAGAAATAAATCATATGATCATAATACAACTAAAAAGGGTGGACCTCATACTTCGGTGAAAGAGGTAAACTATTTTTTATTTTGCAAAATTAATCATCCACTTGGAAAGACGAGTGCACATTCTCTAATTCTTAACATATCTCCAGTATTTTGTTATATTGGAGATTGCCTTTTGGAAACCTAGGTAAACTAGTCCTAAAAGTGAGATTATGTTCCATGCTTACATGGCATAATATATTTATTTGCCATTGTTAAAAGTAAGGTTTATGATTTTGGGTATTTATGAAGGATTGAGAAAATGATATTATTAGTTTTTTTTATCAAGTTAAAAGAGAGGGTGATTGGGGCTAATATTTTGTAAAGGGAGTTCAGAGAAATTAGTTTGGCTAAGGTATTTGTAATTACAAAAGATCTTGGAGATTTGTGGTGAAAGAGATTTAAAGCCTCTAAAAGATTGGAAAGAAGTATCATTGTAGCCTCTCATTATATTTTGGCACATCATTTAGGCCACCAAAAGGATCTCATAATAAAATTTTACTTTTATTTGGCTCCTTAGACCTATCCTGAAATGGACCCTAAAGACATGTGCAGTTGTGTAAGATTTTTGGATGTGTGACACTTTCTTTTGTGCCAAGTTTTGGCATTTACTTACAATTTATCACAACAAACGTGGAGAAATAAGGTATTAAAATCATATTCATTATTTGCAACAAAAGTTGAACAAAAGTAGCTTGGTGAGTGTTGTCGTACAGATTGTCACGACAACACTCAGACCGGGGGATGTCACCCTGATCCCCGATCTCCCCGTTTAAGCCGTCTCCCGCGGCTAAGGGGGGTAGACCCTATGGGACAAAGGAAGACCAACCGTGGACTAGTTGGGTTGCGAGACATGGGGGGAGAAAAGCACTTAATTGATTTAAAAATTAATGTACCAGTGCCTTATGCAGTTAATGATTAGATGTTGCAGAAGTATAAACCATGTAAAACAATCATTTATCATCAAATAACCCAAGCGATGTAAGATATTCAACAAATGCACAACGCCTTAGCGATGATCCAGCAATTAAACTTCAAGAAAAATTAAATGCTTTAAATGATCATAAAATTTAAATGCTGACTAGTTACCACTTTCACATAGCTAACTTTAGCTAAACATTTAAGTGCATTTAGCTATAGAGAAATGGAACATAAATATCACAAGAGACTCCAAAAATGAATTTTCAATTT
>APFE031035256.1:127809-157307 GCA_000404065.3 Pinus taeda | reverse complement strand
CTTGGAATGATTGTCCATGACTTTTTGGAGATCTGGAGAAATAGATGATTCCAATGTGGAAACATCTAGTGAACATAATTGTGCAATTACACCTCTTTGTTCCTTTTTTTAGAAGCTTTGTCATACCATTAGAGCTGATTATCTTTCCTGGTTTCCCTGCAATACCCCTTAATTCAACTCTTTCCTTCCGCAGAAAATTTCATGAAAAGTTCTTCAAAATTAAAAGCTATTTGTACCCAAGGATTGTAGCCATTAGACTCCTAGTACAACATCAACACCTCCCATTGGAATGGAAAGCATTGGGCTAGTCAATACATATTCTCCCATGGATAGCTTGATATTATGGCACTTCCCAAAGCAATTTATTATTCCTCCATTTGCAACCATCACTTGACACTCTGGTGCTGGATATAAGAAGCAATTCAATTCTTTTGCTACCTTACAATGAATAAAATTGTGAGTACTTCCTGAAACAATCAACACTATTACCTTTTTCTTCTTGATTTGTCCTTCTATCTTGATGGTTTGAGGAGTCGTAATTCCCGCCAATGCATTACAAGATATGGTCGGATTCATTTGTTCTTCATCTAGGCTTTGTTCCTGGAGTAATCCTCTTGCTTTGAACTTTTTTGCTCCTTTTCTTCTTCCTCTTCACAATCTATGTAGAATAATTTCTTCTCAGCACACTTATGACCTTTAGTGTATTTGCTATCACAACTGTAACAAAGCCCTTTTGCTCTTTTTTCTTCCAATTGTTGTGTTGTCAACCTTATAGGTTGTGGAAGACTAGGGGCAACAACACTTCCATCTTTATAGTTGTGAGTGGTATGCTTCCTGGTTGCCATAATTTTCTTTCCATTTTTCTTGCTAACCTGAATGTCTTCTCTAATGAATCAGGTTCCCAAAGGTGAACATCATGTTGGATATTATCCTTTAAAGTCCCTATGAACACATCAATCCTATGCTGGAATATCTTTTACCCTTATGTTCAATTTTTGGAACTCCTCAATGTGCTCCATATTGGACCCTTTTGTTTGAGACTTATCAATTGGCTAAAAAAAGTGTTGCTTTTTGTATCCTCATAATGTGCCATCAATTCTTCGGTAAAAATTTCCCAAGCGATAAATTGTTTACAAGAGCAAAGCCATTGATACCATACAAACTGATTTGGTTCCAAATATAAAGTTGCCATACGTACCTTTTGTGTGTTTTGCACATTATTGAGATCAAAGAACTGCTCCATCTGTAATATCCATGTGGCAGGATCCTTGCCATCAAACTTCCTCATATCGATTTTTGGATTATGGTGAGTCATCCAACATTAGAGTCTATGTAATCATGATTAACATTTCTTTTGTTCTCATCATGAGTTTCCTTTAGTACCCTTTCACCCTTATTGACCATTTCTTGTAGCAACTTATTCATATTTATCTTCAATTCTTCCATGTTATCATCCATGCCATCAATTTTAGCTTCTACGCCTTTCTTTAAACCATCCATCTTAGCTTCTACATCTTTCTTTAAACCATCCATCTGAGATTCTGTTGCTTTTTGTGCAAGTGACACTTGTTGCACTTGTTCTTGTAATTTTGATATATCATATAGCATTTCTTCTTCTTCTTCATGAGTCATGCTAGAGCTTCCAGGTTCCTTACTAGGTGTTTGCATTTTCTTTCCTCGGGGCATTAATTACCAATAATAATGCTCTATTATGCCCTTTGAATTCCTTTAAAATAAATTTTCAAACCGAGCTTAAGCAAAAATTTAAGAAAATCTGCACACCTTTTTTCACTTTGTAGGAGCTCGATATTGCCTCTCATGTATCTCTGTACTTTTCAATCATCTAGTTCTAAATTTGTGACATGTAGTAGCCCTCTATGTCCTCTTTCCAATGCCACAAGTCTGACCCAAATTGGTTTCTCCAAGGAAGAGTTATGCGAAATCTCCCACAGTGACTTGATTATGGACTAGTTCAGTAGAGCGAACTTGTACGACGTGCCACGAGTCCTTGTTTCGACCTTTGGAGCTGAAAATTGTATACAATAAACTAAATTCCATCCTCTTTCTACACCTTCTTATGAAATTTCAATCCGATCCTCAGAGAGAAAGTTATTACGATTTTCCCCAGGTCACCTGTTTGGAATGTAATTCAAGAGTCTGCAAAAAGACCAACTTCCTCAGATCATATCTCCGCAAATATCGCGTGAAATGCTCTGAAATTTGGACCCAAGGTTTAGCGCAATGTCTTCTCAAATGGGTTTTTTTTTTGAATTCTGAAACGTCACAGAAAATAAGTTATAGCGAAAATGCCATGATGACCTGTTTGGAGCAGCGAAACCCTAGAATCCAAAGCTCTGATACCAAATGTTATGAAACCAGCTCAAGAAAAGATAGAGAAAGATAGATCAACGCCTTAGAATTCAGCCTCTTCGAGGGGGCAACCTCTTTTACATTACATTAAATGAACAATTCTTGGATGATTCAAATGACAAAACCTCCTTTCTATATATAGGAGTCTAAGGAGTCAGAATATAACCCAACCGACCTAACAATAATAATAAAGCCACAAAAATAGCAATAGAAGGGCTTATATGGGGCCCAGTAATAACAATATGGGCAATAGGGGCACAAAATATTAACAGGGGTATAACTACAATAGTAATGGGGTAATCACTAGTATTGTAGGGACCCAAACAGTGTCTTAGGAACACTTCCTTTACTAGACCAACAATCGTAGCTTTGTCCTCCAACATCACGCCGATACCAAGTTCTTCTTCAGTCCAGGCACATACATCACATTTGTCAAGGTGAGAGGAGCTCCATGCTCCCTCTAAAAAGCAACCGTGCCCGCTCCTGAAACACTATACCTTCCATCGTCACCCATCTCTATGTGCATCTTGAGGTATTTCTCCTCCAAGGCACTAAATAAATTTTTATCACCAGTCATGTGGAATGAGGCTTCACTTTCAAGATACCAGACACAACCCATCATCGATGACACCATGCATGCGATGAGGGTAAAGTCCATTTCGAACTGAGAGGATAATGCCTCACCTTCCAATCCTTCCGAGGATCCCTTCTTGGACTTCTTTCCATGCTATGTAATTCGAGCTACCTTCCAAGGCATACTCAAGTATCAAGCCATAAAACACCATTGGCCAACCTTGAAGTATGATATGAATTCGATTTGCACCTGCAACCCCAAACTTCAAACTTCAAATTCTCTTCTCAGTATAATGTTCATAGCTTTGATACCATGTAGAAAATCTATGATAGGTTAACTTGATAATGCAATATAAATCAAAGCAGAATACTATAACCTACTTCTTCTATCAATTTGTGGAAGCTTAAAGATTGAGTTGAACAATATAACCAGAAGAAGAAGAATCAATGGCACAATACACATGAAAATACTCTGGGGAAAGTCTCAAATAAAAACCCCACACTATTGTATTATCATACATGGTGGAAATACATAGGAATTATACAAAGCCTTAGCTCTCACAGCTAGCCAGCTCTCAGTACAATCCTCACAGATGCTCACAGGAAAGCTTGGCTTCTCTCCAGCCTTCCTCTCTGCCCTCCAAGCTCCTACTTCCTTGCACTGTTCCTTGTGGATGATTAGCCTATTATCAAGTGGAAAAACAAACCTTCAAAACTATGCAATCCTCAAGGATGAATCCTTGACTACATGCATGAGTTTTCTCCATGAGAAAACACATGCAACTGAGAGTACACTATCCTTGAACATTAATATCAACTGGGTCTTTCTCAAAATAGACATGCATGAGTTTCTAATGAGGGAATCTTTAGTTAACTAGAGTAGCACTAGTTGAATTCATTAATGCATCCACTGACTGTTAACTCACTATTAGTTCCTTAAACAGTTTGGAACTAATTTAATTGGACTTAACTCAGTAAAATGAGTTAACTAATTACAACTCAAATATAACTCAATATTATCTCCTTAATTTAAGGGATAACTCTTGCATGACTTCAAAAAGACTTCTAACTTGAATTTCTCCAACTAATTAATTTAAAATAAATTGATTAATTATTTCCAAGTAGCTGTTAAGAATAAATTCGAATTTAATTCACAATCTAATTCAAGGAAAAATTAAATTGGAATATTCTTGTTGCCATATTTCAACATGGTTACATATTGTTGTATGTCACTTACATGATGTTTATATTTCGCTTAATTACATCCTTGTATGTTAGGTTGCATTCTTGTATATTTGATTTCATGTATCAGTCTTGTAGGTTGGTTACAAGAATTGATCACTTATGGTTGACTACCTGTGTTTATGTGTATGTGTATTTGATTAGGCATTGCTTATGCATGTTGATGGTTGCATGTGGCAATGTGTATAATGGAGTAATGGTTGTTGTCACACATGAGGTCATAGCCTGCATTGTTGATATGGCCTTGCATTGATGACCGGACCCTAGCTAGAATGATGTGTATGTATTGATGCACTTACTTGTTATATGTCTATATGTTGTTATGTTTATGTTATACATGTATCATGTTGATTTGTTGATCTTGCAGACAAGGTATCCTCCCCGAGCTATGCTAAGGTACGTTGATTTATTGTGATTTGGTATATTTGACATATTACGCATTGTAGGAAAGAGATCAAATGGTTAGCAAGATGGTAGACTGTGTAGAATCTCCCTATGAATTAGATGAGAAGTGTGGTGTGGGTCACTCTTCTGATTTGGTAGACACATTGAGAAGCCTGAAGGAAGAAATAAGGAGTTGTAAGGCTGACAATGACAAGATCATACATGCATAAGAGAAACAAGCAGAGGTTGATGCTATACTTCTTCAGAGTTTGTCACAACTACAGCGACAAGGGAAACTTCGGATCAGCCATAGATAGGAGGGTAGAACTAATGGGGCATATGGCACTAGGTCTCCTAGTAGACATAGGTCAGATAGATCTGATACAGTGAGAGATGGAAGGTTGTTGGATACTCTGGATAGGAGAGGAAATGGATACAAGTACTATTCTAGTTTTGGTTCCGATAGACATCATGATCGTCATCGTTATCATCCTTACAGGAGGAATGATAAGGGATATTTTCCATATGAGTTTAAGAAAGAAAAGCCACTTAGTTTTGATGGAGATGTGAACAAGTCGGAAGATGCAGAGGCTTGGATACTTGGGATGATTTTTTTTTTTTGAGTTGCATGAGTACATAGATAACATGAAGGCCATAATAGTTATCTTCAACTTGAAAGGTAAAATAGACATTTGGTGGGAAGATGTGAAGTGGTTAGAGACATCAAGACAGATGATTTTAGTTGGCATGAGTTCAAGAGACTTTTTAGGAAGAAATACTTGTCAGAAAGGTACTATGTCGGTAAGGCCAAAGAATTCTATGAGCTAAAGATGGATCAATGACAGATGAAGAGCACACGACCAAGTTTCTGGAGCTATTGAGGTATGTACCATATCTTATTGATGAGAAGACTAAATTTTAATGATTTGTGAGTGTTTTTCCATTAGCATTTAGAGATTGGATTGAGTATGATGAGCCTCAATCACTTGAGGAATTCATTGGAAATTGAAAATTTCTATGAACAGTCAAAGCGTAAGAATGAATCCCTGCAAGGATTGAAGGGAAAATACAAAGGTAAAGGTAAATGGTAGCCTAAGGGAACAAGGCCTCAGAATGCAGATGAGAAAGAAAACGCGGCACCACAAAAGAGGTTTAATGCAACTAGACAAGGACATGAGTCGCAGCAACAACATAGAGGTGTTGGTACTGGTTAGTTGTTGTGTTGGACATGTGGAAAGGAACACCTTGAGAGATATTGTCCACGGAATCAGGGTGGTAGGCCTCATATATATAGTGTGCAGGAGGCACAGACTATTGGGGATGTTGGTCAGAGTGTTCCTCATATCTATGCAGCAGTGGGCAACATGTAGGTAGAGCATCAGACATTTATCATTGAGATTGACGGTAAACTTTGTGATCAAGTTATTTATATTTTGATTGACCCTGGATCTAATTATAGATATGCTAGTCTTGACTTAGTGGATAAGTGTGGTTTGAGTAAGGAATTGCATGTAGAATCTTGGTTAGTGCAGTTGGCTACATGTACGAAGAAGCAAGTTCATCATTGGGTAAGAGTTTGTGCATTTGATTTGAATGACATGCCTACCACAACACAATTGAATGTATTACTGTTGGGATCATACAATATGTTGTTGGGCATGGATTGGTTGTATCATCATAGAACCAAGGTAGACTGTTATGAAAAAGCTATTGAGTGTGTTGATGATAATGTAGAACCAAGAGTCTTGTAGGGTAAGAAGAAATCCACGTCAGTTAGGATGGTGACAACTATGCATGCAGATCATAGTTGCAGGAAAGGGTGTATGCTATTTGTAGTGAACATTTCTAGTGACAAAGGTAAGGAGGTTGAGGATGCCAATGTGTTGAGTAGGTATCCATTTTTGTAGCAGTTCAATGATGTATTTCCTGAGCAAATTACAGAGTTTCCATTGCACAGGGAGGTAGAATTTTCTAATGAGTTAGTGCTAGGGGCAACTCCAGCATCAAAGCACCTTATTGGATGAGGACACATGAGTTGGTAGAGTTGAAGTTGCAGTTAAAGGAAATGCCTGACAAGGATACATTAGGCCAAGTGTATTGCCTTGGGGTGCACCATTGTTGTTCGTAAAGAATAAATGTGGTACTCTTAGATTGTGCATTAACTATAGGTAGTTGAATAAAGTGACTATCAAGAACATGTACCCTTTACCGAGGATTGATTATTTGTTTGATCAGTTGAAGGGAGCAACAATGTTCTCCAATATCAACTTGAGATCGAGATACCATCAGGTACGCATCAAGGAAGGGGATATCTTCAAGACTACGTTCAGGACCAGTTATAGGCATATGAGTTTGTTGTTGTTCCATTTGGCTTAAAATAATGCTCTATCTACATTTATGTGATTTATAAATATTGTGTTGCATCCATATTTGGATAATTTTTTATTATGTTCATTGATGATATATTGGTATACTCTAAAAATGAGGAAGAACATGCCGAGCATTTGGCAGTAGTGTTGAGGTTGTTGAGAGAGCATCAGTTGTATGCTAAGCTCAACAAGTGCACTTTCTTTCAGACTGAGGTACACAACTTGGGGCATGTTGCCTCAAAGGAGGGCATTGCATTAGACCTAGAAAAGATAAGAGCCATCATGGAATGGGTAGATCCTAAGAATGTGGATGAGGTGAGATATTTCACGGGTTTGGCAAGCTATTATAGGAGGTTCATCATGAACTTCCCACAGATTCATTATCCTATCATAGCATTGTATAGGAAAGGTAATAAGTTCGAATGGACAGAGGAGTGTGAGGATAGTTTTGAGCAGTTTAAGCAATTGTTGACACATGCACTAGTGCTACAAATTGTAGATCTGGACAAAGAGTTTGTAGTATGCATAGATGCTTGCAAGAGAGGACTTGGTGGAGTCCTTATGTGGGATGGACAGGTGGTATGTTATGAGTCAGAGAAACTGAATGAGCACGAATAGAACTACCCCAGTATGATCTTGAGTTGGTAATGATTGTACATGCATTGAAGATGTGGAGGCGGTATCTTCTTGGCAGGAGGATTGTACGGATGAGTGATCATATTGGGTTGAGGTATTTGTTTGATCAGATGAATCTAAATGCAAGGAAGGCTAGATGGTTAGCCACAATCAACGAGTTTGATTTCTAGATCAAGTATATCAAAGTTAAAGAGAACAGGGTGGCATATGCTCTCAGCAGGTGGGTAGAGGTAAATCACTTAGCAACTATGAATTCCTATGGGATAGATTTGCAAGATAGGATCTTACGGGTAGGTAAGAAGGATGTCAAATATATGGAGATTATGCACAAGTTGCAACAGAGTACATGTACAAGTACAAGTGATGGTACGAGTACATGTGATAGTACATGTATAGTTATAGGTACATGTACAAGTCATGGTACAAGTAGATGTACATGTGATAGTACAGGTACAGGTACATGTACAAGTCATGGTACAAGTATAGGTCCATGTGCAGGTGCACAAGATGTGGACTATTGCCTTACAACAAATGGACTGGTTAGGTTCAGAGATAGGATATATGTGTTAGATAGCAGTGAGCTCAAGAAGGTGATCTTAAGAGAGTTTCATGCGAAACCATATTCAGGTCACCCAGATTATTAGAAGACACTGATAGAAGTGAAGAGATTTTATTATTGGCTGAATATAAAGAGGGATGTAGCAGAGTTTGTGGCTAGATTTTTTGTTTTTCAGCGTGTGAAGGTAGAGTGTAAACATCCAAGTGGACTGCTACAATTGATTATGATTCTAGAGTGGAAATGGGAGATAATTTCCATGGACTTCATCATAGGGTTGCCGAAGACAGTGAGACATCATGATTCCATCATGGTTGTTGTGGACATGTTGATAAAGGTTGCACACTTCATTCCAGTGAAGTCTACATTCTCAGTTAACGATGTGGCACAAGTTATTCATTAGAGATGTGGTCAGGTTGCATGGTGTACCAAAGAAGGTTGTGTCAGATAGGGATGAAAAGTTCACTTCCAAGTTTTAGAAGGAGTTGTTTGTAGGTTTGGGCATAAAGTTGGCCTTCAGTAGGACTTATCCTCCATAGACAGATGGACAGTCAGAGAGTGTGAACAAGATATTGGAGGACATGTCGAGGATGTAAGTGATGCATTAGCAACGGAAGTGGGAAGAGTACCTTCCATTGGTTGAGTTCACATACAACAATGGGTATCAAGAATTGATGAGGATGAGTTCTTTTGAGGAATTGTATGGATGAAGTTGTAATACTCCTATAAGTTGGAGTGATCTGGTTAACATGGTATTCATTGGACCAGATATGTTGGTAGAAATGATACAGGAAATGCAGGTGATCAAGAAGAATTTAAAGGAAACATAGGATAGGCAGAAGAGCTATGCGGATCAGAACAAGTTGTTCAAGGAGTTCCAGGTTGGGGAATAGGTGTACTTGCACATCAAAATGAAGAAGAGTTCCTTATAGATTGGATCATGTGCCAAACTAGCACCAAGGTTTTGTGGACCCTTCAGTATCATTGATAGGATTGGGCCAGTATCCTATTGACTTGCACTGCCTCTGACAATGAAAGTCCATGATGTATTCCATGTGTCATTGCTTAAGAATTATGTTAAAGATGTTGATCATGTGATTGACTGGTTTGTATTGCAGGTGGAACCATATGGAGAATTCCAGCCAAAGCCTCAGTGTATATTGTAGAAAAAGGTGCCCATGCTCCAGAATTGAGCAATCGAGCAAGTTAAGGTGCAATGGAAGCACTTTGATCATGATGAAACTACATGGGAGATGGCGGATCAAATGTAGACAATGTATCCTTCCTTGTTTTCTAGTTGAGGCAAAGTAGTTTTGGCTTGGTGTTTTGGTGCGGTTTTTCGTATATGATGTGGTATATGTTTTGATGATGTTGGCTTATGTACATATGTATATAGATGTAAATACCACCATGAGATAAGTTATAAAGCTCCAATAAGCAATATGAGTGTCATGTCATTATTTTGTCATGTTTTTATGTTGTCATGCTGGTTTGCTTTTCAATAGAGCAATCATTGTAAATACTGCATCGAGTTATGTTATAAAGCTCCATGGGTAGTATGTCTGATTTTCAGTGGTTTTGTTGAGGTCTTGGTGTGGTCTAACATTGAGGATGGTGCTCCCCAAGGGGGAGGGTTCTGTAACAACCCTGGTGAAAATTCCATGTAATAAAAATTACTAAAGGCAAAAATAATAACCACGGTTGATGGGACACTTATTCCAAGCTGAATGATGAGCAAGACATCTTAGTGGGTGTTCATTTGATTGTTTATGGCTAAGGAAATTGGAAAAGGCAATGGCTAAGGCTTTGGAAAGGAAAAATGACATTTTTGCACTTTTATTTATGAAAATAATGGAAATTAGGAGAAAAAGGAGGTGAAACATGTGAGGATGAAATTGAAGGAAAATAATGGAAAATGAAGAAAATAGAGGCCTCATTCATAAAAAGGCTTATGAGGATCAGTTGGCAACCTTTTGTTAGTTGAGTCTTGGAGCTCTCTCATTATTCTCTCTCTCTCTCTCTCACTCTTGGACACTTAAACTTTTCTTGGAGCATTTTGGCATTGGATCAAGAAAGGCAAGGAAGGCAAGAGGAAGCAAAGATCAAGCAAGGAAAGGCATGATCAAGAAGCTACAAGAAGATTCATTGCATATATCAATTTACATGTGTATTTTCCTTGCTAGATTTGGCATGCATGGTATTGCATGTGGTTCTTCTATTGTTATGGCATGGGTTTTTCCAGGTGTAGCAATGTTTTCAGCCTAGCCGTGCCATTTTTGGATAGCCATGGTGTGATGGGGTTATCATGTTTTGGTTGAGCTGGATTGCCAAATGGATTCAAAGCTCAGTGGGGTGGATCTCTGAATGATAGAGCACATGACCTATTGGTCACTGAACCAGGCTGTGGATCATGGTAAAGCCACTAGCCTAGTGACCCCTAAGCCAGACTATGGGTTGTGGTAAAGCCACGATTGTGTTGCCTCGATGGGCCTAGAAATCCTTACCAGTGAATGGAAGGATATACAGTAAATCCAAGAGGTGGATTTCTCTCTGTTGGGCGTAGTAATCCCAAGTTTTGGATATGCGGTAAATCCTTGAGAGTGGGTCTTGGTTTAGGGCCTAGTGATGATCCAGGTGGATGTTGGTGGCCACCAACCTACCCCCACAACTGTCTCTTTCAATATCCATTTTATTTATTTATTTAGTTTATTTTATTTTTATTTATTTAGTTTATTTTATTTTTATTTTTAATTTATTTTTTTATTTTATTTTTAATTTTAATTAATTTTTATTTTTATTTTATTTTAATGTATTTATTTATTTGATTTTATTTGATTTTATTTAATTCTTTTAAATAATTTTTAATTTTTTTTTTTATTTTTATTTTTTTTATATTTTTTATTTTTAAATAATATATATATATATATATATATATATAATATATATCTTTTTTTTTTTTTTTTTTAATAAATTTTTTTTTTAATTTTAATTTTATTTATTTATTATTTTTATTTTTTTTCAGTTTCCTAAATTGTAGCACAGTTTACTATTTTTAGTAATTTTCAGGTCCTGAACTTCCAGAGCCATTTTGAGGCCCTAAACGATGTTTTTTGGGAAATCTGGGGGTATCATCATATAATGAACCAGTTTTTCCCTTCCCAAATTTGTAGTGCTCAGATAGATCTTTCTAATGAGCTATTGTATGCGTCAAACAAATATCGTATGCCAAAGTTACGACCCCGGGAAATTGATGTACCAATTTATCCAAATGAGGCCCACAATTTGGCGTTTCATCTTCTAGGGTTAGGTTTCGGGATGTGAAGGGTTTTCTATTGTTTCTCAACAATATATAGGCCTTCGAGCCTCATTGTAACACAGTTCAGAGGCATGTAGCTGCCACATCTCTTCTCAAAGATAAACTACCATCTCCCTAGCTGGTTTATTTCCAACTCTGTTTGTAAGCATATTTCAGTATTTTACATTAATGAAATGAAGTATTATTCCCGCTGCATCTCTGTGTTTATGGTTATCCCTGTAATTATTGCATTCCTGTTTAAATCCGGATCAATGGTATCAGAGCTAGGTTTCGATCCTGCGACCTGTGGGTTATGGGCCCACCATGCTTCCACTGCGCCACCCTGATGGGCTCTTCTCAGAGCGTCTGCTTTTTCTCAGTTTTTCTTTGCATGTTCCCAATGAGGTCGGGATATAAGGAGTTAGGGCTTGAACTAGTTGAACCTTTACAAGACTAGCCTCGCAAATCTCGACGGCCTCCCATGGCGGATGAAAAGAAAGACGAGGGGGCAGGAGATCCTATTAAAATCTTGCTCGAAGAAGCCCTCGAGTGGAAAAGGAATGCGATGATGGATAATTTTGTGCACATCCTTCAGCGACTACCCAGAGGCGACACATCAGCTTCCAATAGCTACTCTGGAAACGCCACACCGTTTAAGGTACAAGTTAATTTTGAAATCCCCATCTTCGAGGGTCAAATAGATGCAGATGCTGTAGATAAATGGTTAAATCTGCTAGATGGGTATTTTTCTGTTCATGAATTTTCGAGTCGGGAAAATATTGTTTTTTCTCTTCTCAAAGCAGCCCCCCATGTCAAGGACTAGTGGGAAACCTACTGCGAGCAGAAGAATGAAAGCACAGGCTCACTATTTTCAGCCGCACCCACTTGGGATTCATTCTGGGATGTAATCAAGGAGCAGTACTACCCTGTCAAAAGCTACGAGGACAAATACATAAAGTGGACCACATTGCAGTAAGGAAGGGACCAAGGTGTGTAAGAATTCACAAACATTTTTCATAGCCTTTGCACACAGTTGGGTATCGAAGATTATGATTTGCATCTGGTACTCAAATACCGAGGCTGCCTACACAGATACATCCAGGAAGAGATGGAGTTCCCAGAACATCTCCTCGCTCGGCACAACGTACCGATACGCTGTCAAAATCGAGCAAAAATTCAAACAGAAGAAGCGAGACTTTGGATCTGCAAATCCAAAGCCCAAAGGACAAAGCTAAGGCGGGGTGACCCATGACAACCTGTCAAAGCCGCAAGAAAAGAACAACACCATGAAGCCGAAGAAGGACACAAGAAAGTGGTGTGAGTTCCACAAGAGTCCCACTCATAACACAAGTGAGTGTCAGACCAAGCGGTCGTTGGTGGCTGAGTTGAAGGCTTCCGGATCAGATGCATGTTCCGACCCTGAGCCAGAACCTGACAAAGGGAATGGCAAAGGGAAGTAGATCATTGATGTGGATTCCAGTGCCACTGTTGCCACTGCCACGATCCAGAAAAATGAGCTCGAAGATCCAGAGGAGGGGGAATGTCTTTTCCACTCACAGATGTGGGTGAAGGGTTCGTCGCTGCAATTCATTGTCGACAGTGGCAGCCAAAAGAACCTCATTTCAGCAGAGGTCGTGAAGCAGTTGGGCCTACTGACTATACCACACCCGCAACTGTACAGTATCAAGTGGCTTCATGAAGGACGAGATCTCAGATTTTGCTAGCATTGCCGCCTTCCCTACAACATCAAGCCTTTCATAGACAAGGTATTGTGTGATGTTACACCTCTGGATGTTTGTGATGTACTATTAGGCCAACCATACTTGTGGAGGCGACATGCTGTGTATGAGTCAAGGCCTCGCGCTGCCATTATTTCTTTGAATAATTCATTATACAGGATACTAGAGGTAGCCCCACCTACTGCCACTTCTTTGATCACTGCTAAGAAAGGCAACAAGCTCATCTCACAGACTAGGAAATTTATTTTTTGTTTGGTTCGATCCCAAAGTAAGGGGAAGGTCGTTGCCACATCCATGACCCTCGCGAAGGGTTCCTCCACGCAGCAGTAGCAACAGAGGGATACATTCATGACAGAACACAGGAACAACTTCTCCTCACCCACAGGGGTACCGCACAAGTTTCAGATGGGCAACAAAGTCTGGTTGCATCTACAGAAAGAATGCCTTAGAAGAGCCCATCAGAAGTTCTGATTGTTGGAATTATGATACAGGTGTTGTCCTTGATGGTAACTCACTCAGAGGTATGATACAGGTGTTTTCCTTGATGACAACTCACTCAGATGACAGATCATAGTGCAACAGGTCAAGAGAAAGGTATACGCAGGTTAACCTTGATTAAAGTGCGTATACATGTGGGTTAGAAGAACAAAAGGCACATATACGTACACACGTAGGTTCTTAGAAGGAAAGGCGCGTACATGTTGGAAAACTAAGTTTTGGTCCGTGGTATTTGGTCCATGATATTTGGTCCGAAGGTTTGGCCCCAAGTATTGGGTCCACGGTATTGGTCCTACATGGTTTTGGATCATGGTATTGAGAGAGGCCTAAACCTATATAAGGAGAATATCATTAGGCCAAGAGGAAAAAGTATGCAAGTGATGAATATCTAATCAAGGGTGAGATCTAGTATGTTGGTTATGGGTTTGTGATGCTTGACTCAATTTGAATCATGGAGGCTCCTATGAGGTTGATAAAGGTTGATGGACCGAGATCTTGAAGACTAAAATGTATTATCATTATATGGTATGTTCATGAATAGATATGAATACTGACACATCTCATGGTCTGGGTATATCTGAAGTTGGAAATTGTAGCGAAGGTATAAGTAATTATCTTCAGATCTGTACGCGAGTTCTCTCTGGTGAAAGTGCGTATACATGCTGGTTTAACACAATCAAGTAGCGTATACATTATGATATTTGATATTTCGGGTTGCTATTGGTTCTAGTGATTGTTACAGAGTTCTGGGCTCTGGTTTGTGTTCTGGTGACTGTGTTTTGATGACAGGGTTTCAGTAATTCGGTTGTTGGGTGATTCAGAGTTAATGATTGTATTGCAGTAGTGATTATTTTCTATTTATGGATCCCGTCTGAAAATTTATGAAACGTGGTCCCTAGATGAAAAGAGAAGGTTGTAGCCTTCTGTAGGTCAACACCTATGTACTAGTACATTAGCTAGTATAAGAGCTTAGGGGGTAGTAGCTCCCTTCCAGGAGAAGCTGGAGAACGAGAGAAGGTTGTAGCCTTCTGCAGGTAGAAGCCTGCGTACTGGTATAAGACTGCACCAGTACAAAATATTGTAAAAAGAAGTTTCTTATTAAAAGAAGATAGAGACGAATTGCAGCAGGTGGTTTTCACCCACTTTGGGTTTCCACCTTATATCATGGTGTTCATGTGTGCTTCTTATGTGTGATGATCTGATCTATTTTACTGCACCTATTTACTGTTCATATGGTTAATAATGTTCTGATGCACTCATTGAAGATCAACTAACTAAATCATAAGGTTATTGGATATATGCTAGTTGCATTAAACACAGTTGCGTATATACGTGGATATCCTTAACTGAAGTAGCGTATATGAATTTGAGTATGAAAATGAAAAAGTGTTTGATTTGCTAATTCTGATTCACCCCCCCCCCCCTCTTAGTATTATTTCCAACGCCGACCACTCTGACATGTTCCTTACAACATTACCAAGACTATGGGAAACAATGCTTTGGAGCACAACATTCCTCCATTCCTTCGCTTGCACCGAGTGTTTAATGTGGATTGTCGTCGACCATGCTTCCCACCGTTTCTGGACACATCAGAGATTGCAGAACAGCTCACCAAAGACCCAGCTCAGTAGAAGCTTCCTCTTCACAGGGAGGAACTCAACGCAATGGGGACCATTGCTTCCTAAGGGGGGAGGAATGATCCAGGTGGATGTTGGTGGCCACCCACCTATCCCATTTGACAACTGTCTCTTTTAGTTTTTTTTTTTGTTTTTTGTTTTTTTGTTTTTTTTTTCCTAAATTGTAGCACAGTTTACTATTTTTAGCAATTTTTCGGGTCCTGAACTTTCAGAGCCATTTTGAGGCACTAAATGATGTTTTTTGGGAAATCTGGGGGCAACATGGGTCCATGGACCGATGTTTCCCTTCCCAAAGTTGTCGTGCTCGGATAGATATTTCTAACGAGCTATTGTACGTGTCAAATGGAGATTGTATGCCAAAGTTATGACCCCAGGAAATTGATGTACGAATTTACCCAAACGGGGCCCACAATTTGGCGTTTCATCTTCTAGGGTTAGGTTTTGGGATGTGAAGGGTTTTCCATTGTTTCTCAACAATAAATAGGCCTTTGAGCCTCATTGTAACACAGTTCAGAGGCATGTAGCTGCCACATCTCTTCTCAGAGATAAGCTACCATCGCCCTAGCTGGTTTATTTCCAACTCTGTTTGTAAGCATATTTTAGTATATTACATTAATGAAATTAAGTATTATTTCTGCTGCATCTCTGTGTTTATGGTTATCTCTGTAATTTGTTGCATTCCTGTTTAAATCCGGATCAAGTGATCCGGGTTTGGATTGTAGTAAAGCCTGTGAGACTCGAAGACATGAAAATTCCTCACAGTGTAGGTGGAGAAATTCGGTGGCATCCATGCTTGTTTGGCCTAGTGATAGGGTAGAGATCACGGTAAAGCCTGTTATGATGTGTTCATTGTGTTGGCCTAGTGATTTGGGATGGATTACAGTAAAGCTTGGTTTCTATTGATGAGGGTGAGGTGGTTTAGCCTTGGTATGCCTTGGTTGGTTCTTTTGGTTTGAGTCCCACATTCATGCTTACAATATGGCATGGGGTTGAATAGATGAAGAGAGATTTGGCTCAACCATTCTATGGTCAGGTGGAACGTGGAAGTCCCATCTCGGGTTTGGTTTTTGCATCATTAATGAAATGTCATTTCTCCTTGTATTTTTATGAGAATTTTGATGGATTCTATGTGGTCTATATGGTTGTACTTTCATGAGTATTTTTGTTCTTATTATGTTGGTTATATATGTATTTTATGACAAAAACTATGAATGGATCTCAACATGATTTTAATTGTAAATGAATGGATAAGTATCTATGGTCTAATAGATGGTAATGCAACAAATGACATGAGGGAACAATTATTCTTAGCGATTCTCAGATAAGTACAAGATCCTTGTGTTTAATTATGTTTGTTACACCTGTAGATTACATGCTTGCAACATGTTTGATGAAATTTCTGTCATGGCTAGTAGGGGTCTGATTAAGGTCTTGTTTAACTTATTCCTTTTGCATCATTATTTCCTTATTCTTTTACTACTCCTAAGTTATCATTCCATTCTAGGCAGTGACCTGGGATTTGGGCCTAAAAAAGTGGCAAAAAACTAGAAAAATGAGTCTCTGGACGCTGGTAGACAAGTCTGTGAGAGTGACTCCGGGTTTCTGAATGCTATCATTCCTAAAACATGAGAGTGACTGAGTCTTAAGTTGGTCAAAACTTCAGTAGGATCAAAGGGAAAGCTGCCTAAACTGTTGGATTGGTTCTTGAGGGTCCTGAAGCTAATGTTGAATGTATGTATGTTATGTTTCTGTCGATTCCACTTCCTTAAGGTCACATAGGAGGTAGAATCCAATCATAGTAGCCTCTCGTCACATGTTTACCCCAGTTGGCATGGTTACTTGGGTAGATGTGGGAGGAGGGTTGTTACAGACCAATTGCATTATGCAATGTTATATACAAAATTATTACAAATATTATTGCAAACGAACTCAAACTGTTCTTTCCAAAGCTTATTTCCCTGAAAAATACAAGATTTGTGGAAGGGCAACGAATCATAGATGGGATTATGGTGGCACATGAGGCCAGCCACTCCTTGAAAATCACATAGTAAGCTAGGTACGATGCTCAAGTTATATCTATCTAAAGCTTTATGATAAATTGAATTAAGAGATTTTATGTCAGATTTTAAGGGCTTTTTGCTTTTTAAATGAATAGATAACCTAGATCTTTAACTTGGCTTTCTCTACCTCATTTTCAATTCTAGTCAATGGATCCCCTTCTACCCCCTTTCAAGCCTCTTAGAGGATTCAACATGGAGAACCACTCTCTCCATCCCTATTCATTCTAGTAGTGGAATGTTTGGGGTTCCTCTTCAAGGCTACAACTGCCAAGTGTAGGCTTAAAGGAATTTAACAACACTTTTATGTCTCTAAACATGACAAGATTATTGGTTCTCCTAAAGGCAGTGCTACAAGCGATGCTTGTGTATATTCGTTCTACATTGATGGTCCCCACTGCCATTATTCAGGAGATATGACACATCTAGAGATATTTCATATGGGGAGGCTCAATGATGGAGAATAAATGACCTCTAGTGGACCGAGATAAGCTCTACAACCCAAACTTGAAAGGTGGACTTGGCTTGAGGGAACCCTCTACAATGGCCACATTTTTGGAAGCTAAAATTTGGTGATGATGGCTCCAAGGAGGAATGGATCTCTAGAAAACCATATGGACTTGAAAATATACCCCTTCAACCTCCCCTTAACAACTGATACAGTTGGATGCTTCTAGCCCTTGATCATCGGTGTGGACCCTGACCAAGAAGGGTAGGGAATTGATATAGAAATATTGCTTTTGGGAATTTAAGAATGGGAGCACAACCTTGTTCTAGGCATATTCTTGGCAACAACTACCAAATATGGAGGACCAAATTAAGCTCAAACAACTGAGACTGCAAATGGATACTCAAAGCAGAGTTACAAGATATGACTACTTTGTAGAGGAAGCCAATGGCTATCGATGGCATAAATGGATAACCCTGGAAAACTAGCACACCAAACTACCCAAAGAAATATGGAAAAAATTCTGGAATAGCTTGCAACTCTGTAAGATCCCAATATCACCTCAAGGGGACAAGCTAAGGTGGGTGTATGGTTCCAAGGGCATGTTTTACATCAAAGAAGCATATTAGTTGGAAGTAGGATATCATGAAAAACACATTTAGGAACTATGGATCAAATTTTGGAAACAACATTTATGGCCCAAAGTGTCAACCTTCTTGTGGTTTCTTTTACATAACAAATTGCTAACACAGGAAAATATTTAGAAGAGGAACTTCCAAAATCCCTTAAGATGCACGTTGTTTTTATTTAACGTTGATACCCTAAATCATCTATTTAGTCTATACACATTCACTGGTGGTCTATGGAATAAACTCAAATACTACTTCTCCAAATCATATAGGATTCATGATAGCATATAAAACATGATGAACAGTTGGAGGATAAGAGCCTTATATAACCCCATCCTCTATTATGTTTGGAACACCTGGATTTCTACTATGGAATATGTGGAAAGAAAGGAATGGGAGGATTTTTAAAGATAGAGAAAATATGATGGAAGCCACATGGAATGTGTTAAGAATGTTAAAGAAACAATGCTTGCAATAATTATAATCATGCATTCTAAAGGAATGGTTACCCTCCCCGCCCTAAAATAAAGCCCGCTCAACTCTTTTCTTGTTACTGCCTCTAATTTGTTGATTTTCTTGTGCTATTTAGATAAGCACAATTTTTTGCAACTAATAATTACTTCCAATGATATATATGATATTACTTTAATGCACTCTAGACCATCATTAATTAATTACACTTAGAAAATTCAACTAATCAAACATTAATTGTCTCAAAAATTTGACTCCTTAGAAACTCCATCCTCTTCCTCAGATTACTTCTCGTGTGTGAAATAGAGAGAAAAAAAATGTGAGTGATGAGTAAGTGTGAAAATGAGAAGTTCAAGTGTCTTTTTATAGTGATTTTAGGGTGCCTCAAGAGACATATCTCTTTGCAAATTAAAATTAATTTTCTTTCTTTTAATTTAAAATTTAATTTTTCTTTCTTTTAACTTGTGTATCTGGGGAATACCTCTTGTAGCTACGCAAAAATTGACACTCCCTCTTAGCTAGGGAGGTATTCACCATGACTTCTGTTAGCGCTCAAATCCGCCTTAGGCTGAAATAAGGCAAGACTCAAGGCCACATCAAACCACGCTCAGCCTCGTAGCTAGCCCTACGAGGATAGGAGAGGGCTCTCTCCGGGTCAAAATTGGAAAAAGATATTCGAAAAGGCTCGAGATGATCGAATTGATGACTGATTTTAGGCTAGGTATTAATTACAAAGAGTTTAGGATTGATTTTTTATGATTTTGTTGAAATCAAGGGAACGACAAATTTGGGTGCGGGGATGAGGCACAGTTTTTGCAGAGGTGCACTTGGGGCAAGATAGGCAATTGTTTTGATGCCTTAAAGTAGGTGAGATGGATAGATCAGACCGGTGAGAGGCTAAGGAGAGCAAGGGGTCTCAAGGATTCTCCTTAAACTGAAGAAAACATAGAATATTAAACAAATTTAAAGGCAGAGCATGGCAATTTCATGGATTTTACCTTAACACTTCATTTGCTTAATAAGAGAAGATTTAATAAAGATAATGATGCACATAAATAACTTACAAGAACTGAAAGAAACACACCATCAAGACATAAAGCCACATGGATCCCAAGTAGTGCTGCAAAAACCTGGTCTTCCTTTGCCAAATTGCTGGAAAATATGTACAATTAGTACAATATAGTCTCCCAACTATCCCAAGAGTCCAACCTCTGCTACTGAATGAAAATTACATATATAGACCAAGCCAAACCATTCCCTAACCTCTAGGGCTCAAGCTCCTCCTTCTAGGAGTTGTTTCAAACCAATTCTAAACTGAGCACTACAAACTAGGCAATCAAAACAACTTGCCTCTATAAGCCAGGAAACCAATTCATTCATTAATTTTTTGCCATTTTATGAATGAATCTTCTAGAATAGGTAAAAAGTGTCATGTCAACATGAAATTACATCAATTACATCAAAGAGGATGAAAAATCCCACCAAAAAGTCAAAACTAGTCAATGCTGCGTTTTCCTAAGCTGAAGGTGCAAAACTGGCAAATTTTCCCAACGCGTAGCGTGCCATTTCTCTACGCGCAGTGCGCCTTTCAGGCCACTTTGGAGGCACTTCCCAGCATCCAAATGAGGCACAAGTGGGCTTGTTAGAAAGATTTGGATGTCTACTCTCCAGCCCAAGTAGAATTTCGTAATTTGGTGGCCATTTGCCCCTCCAAAATTGCAATCTCCCAAGACTGCTTTCTGTGTGTCCAAAAAGTGACAGAAGGTCATTTTTTGCTTTTTTTTTGACCTTTTGGGGGCTCAAATATCCATGAAATGTCTTGGCAGTGGCTGAGCAAGTGTAATTTGTCATGAAAAATCCAAAAATGCTGAGTTTTTGTGAAATGGACCTCCCCAACTTAAGGGTAGCGCACGGCGCACTACGCGTTGAGCTGAAGATGAAAACTGTGCAAAAAACCTGACGCGTAGTGCGCCTGAGCCCTACGCGTAGCGCGACTTTCAGATACTTTTTGGAGGCCTTCCTGGTGTCCAAAGTGGGTGTAGGATAGCTCATTGGAAAGGTCGTTGAGTCTACTTTCCAACACAATTGGAATGTTTCAATTTGGAGTTTATTTGCCTTGTCAAAAATCAAATCTCCCAAGACTGGTCAAAATGTGCCAAATGAGGCTACCTCAAGGAAGAGTGCTGTTTCCGTCAACTTTTGAATGCCTTTCTCAACTCCAAATTGAGCTCATGATAGCTCATTGGAAATATCTTTGTGGCTAGTTATCATTTGACTCATCAAGAAAGTTATTTTGCCAACCAAGCTAGGAGAAAACTAGATTTTCCCAAGGTCACTTCAGAGGTGCATTCGATTCTCCCGAGGCAATTGTATTTTTGACATTTCTCTAAAACCCTGACACCTGTGTAAAAAGTGAGGGAGGTTTTTCTTCTTTGGAATTTTCTAGACAAAAAACTCTCTCATTTTTCCAAAATTCATCTTTTATTGCTCTGAAACATCTTTTGAGTGAAACTTATCCCGATGTGTGAAACAAGGGATTTTGTCGAAATGAAGCGAAATGAAGGGGATAAGGGGCTTCTAAATTCTTGGGGAAATTTTTGGAAGTAGGGAGGGATGTTAGGAAGCAGGGGAAAGTGGAATATCAAAGATCGAGTGATGGGAAGGGGTCCAAAAGGGCAAAACACAGGCCCAACCTAGAAAATTGCCAAGTTGTAGCAAGAAACTAGGGTTTGTGCAAAAATGAGGAATTTGGGGGATCTCAGAGATGGGAAGTGTTTGATAAGGTACATGAAGGATAGGGGAAGGTGTATGAACATCTGAATACAATTTTTACCGATGATTTGACCGTCCAAGAGAAATTGCCTTCAAAACCCTAGGAGAGGGAAATGACCTTACCTAGGTGCAACTGAAGCATGAACAAGGTGTAAAATTACTCATTAGACATTGACATGATAATGAAAACCCTATGAATTATGATAGAATCAGCTAAATAGTGACATAGATCGACATTTGGACAACTTTAGAAGGAGTGAAAGCAAACCCTAGACCTAATGCCTAGTGACCAAATTTTGCTTGAAGACTCTTTGAAATGACAAAATTTGACCTTGACATTCTGAGACCACTTTGTAAGAGCATATTTGATCACTGGAGGAAGGCTGGAAAGACTGACACTAGCAACTTCCTCAATGTCCATTTTGCTAAAAAAAAATCTCCATCCCAAGAAAAGATTGAATGAGTCCACTATGTTAATGTATCCATACACTTCATGTTCCATTCCAAAACCACATGGAAATCATCTTGCATTAGCATCATGCAAAAGTATCTAGTCACCCACTAGCCAAATACCCTTTGGCAATATTATCTCAGGTACCCCTTGACTGAGGTAAAAATAAAACTAGTCCTAGGTCACTAACTAACAAAGTCGTGACTTGGAAACAGGTCAATTTTCCCTTACCAATGGTGAAACCCTGGGCCCATTTTCCATTCCCCATGTCATCACATGACACTTGAATGGTAAAAATAATTTTCTGATGCTTTGAGGCACTCACTCTACCCATTAGGCAAGTAACCCTTGGAAATATGGCCAGAACCTTCTGACCGGGGGAGCACTCTGGGCCCTGATGCTCTCTGGGCCATTCTCACTAGAAATGGCACATAATCAATACCATTAACCTAGGGATAATGTCTTCTTGATGATACACCAATAACACTCCCTCTCAATGAGGGAAGAATTCTCAACTAGTCCAAGCTTGTCCCTGAAGTATACGAACTTCATCCGTGATAGAGGTTTTGTGAGAATGTTAGCAACCTGCTCATCCATAGAAATGTATTAGAGCCTCACTACTCCCTTCTATACCATGTCTCAAATGTAGTGGTACTTGATGACAATGTGCTTCAACCTATCATGGAAAATTGAATTTTCTAAAAGATTCACACAACTTTGATTGTCATAATGTATCATGGTTGTGTCTAGCACCTGATCAAACAATCCTATGAGCAAATTTGAAGCAATATTTCTTCACAACTTGCTAAACTAGTTTCAATATACTCAACCTCTATAGCGTTGGGTGCGACAAATGTTTGCTTCTTGCTCATCCAAGATATCACAACATAACCTAAACTTATGCAACTTCTTGATGTGCTCTTCTTGTCTTCGACACTTCCTACCCAATTGGAACATATGTATCCTTGTAATTGTACTTCACCATTTGAGATACGTCTCAATTCATAGTTTATTATACCATGAATGTATCTCAACACATGCTTTGCCACAATCTAATGTACACACCTAGGTTCCACCATGAACTGGCTCAGAGTGTTCATTGCAAAGAAAATATCAGTATGGTATTAACTAGATACATCAAGGATCTCATCAATAGTCAATACAGAGAGGGATCCACCAAATATGAGTCAAAGCCTCTCATCTTCTTCAGATTGGTCACCTTGGGAGTGATAATGGACCTGTAGTCCATCATCCCAAATTTCCGAAGGATTGTAATAATATACTTCCCTTGACCAAGGTTGATCTTACTCGAGTTCTTCCACACCTCTAATCCAAAGAAGTAATGCATCAACTGTATATCCTTCATATGGAATTTAGAGGTCAACTCCCTCTTACACTTATCAATGAAATTTTCTACTCCTATAAAAAAAAAGGTCATCAACATATAACAACAATATCACATGCTTACCTTTAACTACCTTGTAGTAAATATTGGGATCAACATCACTCTTGGTTAAACCAAGACTCATAAAGTATCCATCAATTCGAGAATACCAAGCCTGAGGTGCCTACTCAAGTTTGTATAAATCCTTCTTGAGTCTACATACATTAGAATCCTTCTCATTTACCTAAAATCCCTGAGGTTTTTCTATGTGCACTTCTTCCTCAATCACTCCATTAAGGAAAGTGGTTTTCACATCCATCTGATGTAATTCCAAACCCATAATAGAAGCAATAGAAATAATAGTTCTAACAGAAGTGTGATCTAGGTGGATATTGGTGGCCACCTGCTTGTTCCACGTGGACCCCCAACATTGTTTCTTGTCAATTTCCTATTTTTTCAGCACAAAATTTTATTTCAAAAGTTTCTATTTTGGAAGTTTTCAGATCCGAAACATTCAAAGCTGTTTTTAGGCTCTAATTGATGTTTTTAGGGGAATGGGAAAATGTGTGTTGAATATACCTTTTTAACGAGCTATTGTGTGCTAAACAAAGATCGTATGCCAAATTTACGACCTCAGGAAGTTGACATTCCAACTAACCCCATCAGGGCCCTAGGGTTAGGCTTTTGTATGTTTAGGGTTTATCATTATTTCTTCATGATAAAAAGGTCTTAGAGCCTCATTGTAACATAGTTCATAAGGCATGTAGTCTTCATATCTCTTCTTAGAGATAAGCTACCATCGACCGAGTTAGTTTTCTTTCATTATGAATGGAAACAATTTTCAACATTTTCTATTGATTAATTGAAGTTTAATTTTACTGTATATATGTTCTTTTGTTTAAATATATATTTCATTTCATTCCTTCATAAATCTGGATCAATGGTATCAAAGTGTTATGCTCTTTCTCTATTTTTTTGTGCATGTCCCTAATGGGGTCGAGGTATAAGGAGCTAAAGATGAAACTGCTTGAGCCCTTATAATTGGGGCCTAGTTGACCCTGATGAACTCCCATGATAGAAGAAAAGGAATATGAGGGAGCATGAGATCCTATAATTTTTTATTATTGAAGAATCTCTTGAAGGACAAAGGAACAAGATGATGGATCATTTTTCCCAGATCCTTTGGCAAATATGTAACACCTCCTCCCACATTCACCCAAATTTGCAAGCTTTTCAAGGGAAACATGAGATGAGTGTCAATATGACACGACCCAACCTCCAAGTTCTAGTTATGGAAGTGGAGCTAACACACCGACAACTTATAGATATCCTTAAGGAACACTAGATTGCCCAAAAGTGAATCCACAACCTCTGATGACCAGAGCCTAAGTTGGAACTTCTTTTTCACAAGCTTAACCCTCAACTGCATGCAAAACACAACATGTATGTAATTATGAGCCTCCAACCACACTCATAATCCAGTATCCAGGTGTTTATGACCTATAAAATCTAGTTTTGAGCTTGCGGTTCTGAGACCTGAGCCACTTTTTCAAGATAGCCTCCAGACCAATACCCAAAATTGCATGTAACTTTCTAGAATGCAATCAAAGGTGGTGACAAATCTAACCAATGAAAATTTAAGCTAGAACTTGACCCAAATATGCCTAATCCATAAAAAAAATTCGTCAAACATATGGCAAACATGTAAGCTACAGGTCATGAATGCATATCTGGTCATAAACTAATAGTCTTCATCTGGGAATAACCAAGAAGGCTCTAAGCCCTTTTTATATAGATGCATTAGAACTTGTTAGTCCATGCATTAATCAACCATTAAATAACTTATCAAAACATGACATGAGCCATAGATAGAATACATCATATAACCGACATAGAAACCATGGAAAATCAGCCATAACATCACCATCATAATCAATACAAATGCTAATAAATCACAATAGGAAAATATCTCATATTAACATATGAGAATTCCAACCAAGTTAGGGACTTCCAGGTACCACCCAACCATAGGTTGAGTTGAACCAAATTTCTCTCTCAACCAATCACCCCCGCACAATATTCTAAGCATGAATGTAGGATCTCACAGAATAAGCCAAGACAAAACCGACTAGGGCTTGCAAAGGAAAAACCACCTCAACCCTCAACCATAGTGATTCCACCTCTATGACCTAGAAATCATTAACATCATTTAGATTGGCCTCTATCCAAGTTGTCCAGAGCTCTAAGAACTAGTCACTAAACCCACAACCCTCCAACGATCCAGAGTGTTTGGTCCAACCGCAACTCCAGGAACTAGGAACTCAACCCACCAAGGGCTCCAAAGCATTTGTACTAGCCAATGGCTCTAGGAACTAGTAACTGAACCCAAGTTGTTCTAGGGATTCTATAGTGTTTGTTCCAACCTATGGCTCCAGGAACTAGTAACTCAATCCAAGTTGTTCCAGGGCTTCTAGAGCATTTGTTCCAACCCACAACCATAGGGAACTTGAGCACCAATAAGAAAAATAAATGGAAAACCCACAACACCATGTCTATCTAAGAAATGACAAGGCAAGGCTAAAACCACTGTCAATCCAAGCAAATCCCCATGTTAGTGACAACACATAACCAGAGAATCACATGCATACACCATGCATCCAAAAATCAATAAGGAAATCACACATGCATCTTGTTACCTGCAAAGAAATCCAAATATAGTTGTTGATCCAACTTTTTCCTTTCACTTCCTTTCTTTCCTTTGCCTTCTGTCTCCAATCCAAGTGAATGTTATAATGCTCCAATCATCCTCAAAGAATGCTCTAAGTGTGCAAGAGTGTATGAGAGAATGAAATAACGAACTAGAGGTCCACCGCAAAACTGTAAAAAAGATAACAATTGATTCTATAATGCCTTTTTATTGTTTATGCCTCTAATTTCTTCATTTTTCCTTTAATTTCCCTTGCATTCAAATTTGTGTCTCTTCACCTTCCTTTTCTCATATTTTCCTTTATTTTCATAAATAAATGCCAATTATTTCCTATTTGTCTTTGCCAATTTCCATATCCATTAATTATTCACAAGTGATGCCCACTAAAGTGTTTTTCCCAACATTCAACATGGAATACATGTCCCATGACCTTGTTCTTATTTTATTTACATGGAAAATCAAGTAGGGGCTATTACAACGCCCCCCCTCCCCCCCTTGGGGGAACATTGTTCTTGGTGTTCAAAGACACTTATAACCAACAAAACATGCCATCCATGGATATTTATAACCCATCTCGATGCAACATTTACATCATACCAAACTGTTGAACCATGAACACCATATTTCTTATTGGAGATTTATAACAAAACTTGGTGAAATATTTACACAACGTTGCTTATTGGATCTTTGTAACACAACTTGTTGAAGTATATACAATACATTTATGCATATATAAACATAAACCAAATCATATAAACCAAACACATTTTCTCAAACAACAGATAAGGAAGGATACGAATCTCGCATCTAATCAGTCATTTCCCATGTAGCTTCATCAATCCCAAAGTGCTTCCACTGCAATTTAACCTGCTCGATTGCTGGATTCCAGAGCATGAGTGTTTTCCACTGGAAAACTCACTAAGGTTCTAGCTGGAATTCCCCCTCTGGTTCCACCTATAGAACAAACCAATCAATCACGTGATCAACATCCTGGACATATCTCTTAAGCAATGCAACATGGAAAACATCATGGAATTTCAATTTTGATAGTAGTGCAAGTTAGTAGGCTACTGTCCAATCCTCTCAAGGATCTCAAAAGGCCCACAATACCAAGGTGCCAACTTGGCACATGATCCAATCCTCAAGGAGCTCCTCTTGGGCTTGATGCACAAGTACACATGCTCCCCAGCCTGAAAATCCTTGAACATTATATGTTGATTTGCATAAATCTTCTATCTATCCTGTGTTTCCTTCAAATTCCTCTTGATAACCCACATCTCTTGTTCTATCTCACCCAACCTATCTAGTCTAATCAACACCCTATTCACTAGATTACTCTAGCTGATAGGAGTATTACAACTTCGCTAGTAAAGAGCCTCAAATGGACTCATCCTCAAGGATTCATGATACCCATTATCATATGAAAACTCCACTAGTGGAAGATACTCCTCCCACTTCCCCAATTGAATCATGACATACATCTTCAACATGTCCTTAAGAATCATGTTAAGCCTCTCTGTCTATCCATCTGTATGTGGATGATAAGTTGTACTAAAATCTAACTTTGTCCCCAAACCTACACACAAATCCTTCCAAAACTTGGAAGTGAACTTGGAATCTTTGTTTGATATAATCTTCTTGGGAACACCATGCAACCTCAATATCTCCTTGATATATTTAAGTTACCTCAATAGCTGAATTAGTAGACTTTACTGTAATGAAATGAGCTACCCTAATCAACCTATCAACCAAAATCATGATGGAATCATGTTTTCTCAATTTCCTCGACAAACTTGTAATGAAATCCATGGAAATGACCTCCCATTTCTACTCTGGAATCAGAATTGGTTGTAATAAACCAAATGGTTTCTTACACTTTGATTTTATCTGTTGACAATCCAAACATCTAGCAACAAAATCAACCACCTATTTCTTCAAATTTAGCCAATGATATAACTTCTTAACTATTTTCAATATCTTATGATATCTCCAATGACCTAAATATGACTTGACATGAAACTCCCTCAAGATAAGCTTCTTGATCTCACTGTTATTTGGCACATAAAACCTATTCATGAATATGACCAGGTCACTTTCTACGAGGTGATACTCCTCATCCCTTTCACCTTGAACTATGCTGCTGCAATCTCTACTTTAGCTATTGGTACATGTCATCATGTTGTCCTACTTGTAAGCTCTTCTCTTTCAAATTTTTCCCATAAGAACTCACAACTAAAATGCGATTCACCTGCACTCTTCTATTGAGAGTGCTTACAACCTTGTTCTCCTTTCCCTTGATGTATCTCATCTTAAATTCAAACTCATCGAGGGTAGCTAACCATCTAACTTTCCTAACATTCATATTGGGTTGGTCAAACAAGTACCTCAACCCACTATAATCACTCATCAATATGAACCTCCTTCCAAGAAGATAATGTATCCACATCTTCAATGGATGAATGACAACTGCCAACTCAAGATCACGAGTCACATAGTTCCACTTATGCTCATTCAACTTCCTTGACTCATAGCATACTACCTATCCTTCCTGCATTAGTACCACCAAGTCCTTCATTGCAAGCATCTGTACAAACCACAAAATCCTTATCATGATCTATAATCTTCAAAACCAAGGAATTTGTAAGAAAATTCTTCAACTAATCAAAACTACTTGCACACTCCTCAGTCCATTCATACTTCCTTTGTAACTTGCTAGTCCCATGAATGATCTGACCTCATCCAAATTCCTAGGAGATGTCAACTCCATATAGCTCTGATATTTTCTAGGTCCACTGCTATCCCTTCCTTGGAAACAACATGTCCCAAGTAATGAACTTCAGTCTAAAAGAAACTGCAGTTGATAAGCTTGGCATACAATTAATTCTTTCTCAACAATCTCAATACTACTTCCAGGTTCTCTGCACGCTCTTCCTCATTCTTAGAATATATCAATATATCATCAATAAACATTATCACCAAATTATCCAGATAAGGATGAAACACATTGTTCATCAAACACATGAAAGTAGCTAGAGAATGTTGGGTCCCTATAATACTAGTGATTACCCCATTACTATGGTAGTTATACCCCTTATTTATATTGTTGTGCCCCTATTACCCACATATTGTTATTTCTGTGCCCCATAGAATCCCTCTATTATTATTTTTGTGGCTTTATATTATTATTGTTAGGTCGGCTGGATTATTTTGTGACTCCTTAGACTCCTATATATAGAAAGGAGGTTTTGTCATTTGTATCATCCAAGAATTGTTCATTTAT